>OX463227.1:166941009-167076009 GCA_949820135.1 Sylvilagus floridanus | reverse complement strand
CCAATTGGCTACAATGGCCGGAGCTGAGCTGATCCAAAACCAGGAGCCAGGAGCTTCCTCCAGGTCTCCCACATGGGCACAGGGGCCTAAGCACTGAACCATACTCCACTGGTTTTCTAGGCCACAGCATATAGCTGGATCATAAGTGGAGCATCCATGACCAGAAATGATGCCCACATGAGATGCTGGCATTGCAGGCGGAGGATTAATCCAGTGTGCCACAGTGCCAATCCCTTTTTTTTTTAAACTTGTAACTCCATCATCTCACCATTTGCATCCCTCAATTTCTTTATATTTTTTGGCTTCCCACTGTCTCCCTTATCCTTTTTACTATGCACAATTTTGCTCATGGATTCCAATTTTTAAAATTTATATATTTGTGTTTCTTTCATCGACAGCAACACATTTCACATATTATAACTTATGATATGAAATATACCTCATATCTGAGATTTTATTCTCAGAAAAAAATGCGGAAACCTACACTTCTGATACATGCTTTTGGGAAAAGTAAAATTTAATTATTTTTATTACAGAAGAATTTCAGTGTTATTGATAATGGATTTGCCTCTGGTTTTCATTATGAAATTAATCAGGAATGTTATAGCAACTTTTCATTGGCAGTTTTGGCTGGTACAAACTGGAAAAAAATTGTGCTAATGCTACTCACTGAGATTCTCTGACGAGGAACATTTTATTTTTAAAACTTTTTCCAATATAATTTATTTTGGATATTTTCTTAATTTTTCTGTCTGTTACTTTCTTGGCTTTGAGTCTGATCGAGGAATTCATGAATTTGGATATAGGATCTTCTTTTTCTTTTTAAATTCATGACTCCTGTATGTCACATTTTGTATTCCTCAGTTTCTTTGATTTAGTGGCTCCCTTATCCATTTGGCTATGAGAAGTTCCATTCATGGATTCCTATTTTTTAAATTTATTTATTTGTTTTTCTTTCACCACCAACAACACATTTCACACACTGTAGCTTAAGATGAAAAATTGTTATTCTCTGAAAAATATAAATAACACCTACACTTCTGTACATGTATTTGGGAAAAGTAAATTTTTAAAAATTTTTTGACAGGCAGAGTGGACAGTGAGAGACAGAGAGACAGAGAAAAAGGTCTTCCTTTGCTGTTGGTTCACCCTCCAATGGCCTCTGTGGCTGGTACACTGCGGCTGGCACACAGTGCTGATCCGAAGCCAGGACCCAAGCACTTGGTCCATCCTCCACTCACTCCTGGGCCACAGCAGAGAGCTGGCATGGAAGAGGGACAACTGGGACAGAATCTGGTGCCCTGACTGGGACTAGAACCCAGTGTGCCAGTGCTGCAGGCATAGGATTAGCCAATTGAGCCACGGCATGAGCTGGGAAAAGTAAATTTTAAGCCTTTTTTAGTACAGAAGGAATTCACCATTATAGAAAATGGGTTTGGGGGAGAGTGGTAAGATGGCAGAATAGGAAGGGAGCACACCAATAGTCCAGGGAGAGATAGTTTAATAAAAGTAGATATACTGCAGGTTCAAAGAAGAGTAGGGGAAGAAACACCAGAGGAAACTCTTCCAGAACTAGTGATTCACAGTGGACCTGCATGGAGAGTGTGGGAACCTGCAGTTTGGGACACCAGCGGAAGACTCAACACAGCAGCACTGGAACGTGAGATGAGCTGAACCTCAATAGCCCGAGACACTGGCAGGGAAGCAAAAAGAGGAGACTACAGTGAACAAGGCTTGAAACTCTGTGGGGAAAAGTTCACCAGGCTAACTAGAAGGGAGAGAGAAAGAAAAAAGTGACCGATACAGACACGAGTTTCTCTCTCTCCACCCACCTCTCAAAGGTGAGCAAGACAAAGAGCAGGCGCCATTTTGGACATACGTCATAAGCAGGGTAACCTTGGGTCTGCACCGGCCCTGAGCCTAGCAGAAAAACCTGAATCTGGGCAGGGGGTGAAATAACAGGAGATTAGAACCTAATGAATGTGTGGAGCTAATGAACTGAGACTGTGAAAAAAGAGACGGTGGGGGAGAGAACTCATAGAAATTACAAATTCATGTGAGTACTCTCCAGAGACACTACAGTTCGGTAGCCTTGGCAGCCCAATGGGAGACTACAGGAGAATTTGAGCCCACACTGAGGGCCGCAGAAATTCCCTCTGTGGTAACTTGGAAAAGAGCTTCCAATCTCTGGCTCCTGTGGGTATATCATTCACCTGCTAACCACTCCCAATTCCATTCAGCTGTGTGGAATTACTTCCTTTTCGAATCAAAAAAAAAAAAAAAGAAACAGAGACAGATTTACCACACTTAACCTGGAAGTGTCACCTTTGGCACACCCTCAACCCTGAGGAACCAGACAGAGCTCTCAGGCCACACCCATCTCAAGCCTCTAAGTCTCCATCAAAAGCAGACAGTCCACTTAGTCTAGAGTCATAGTATAACAAGAAAAAACACCACAGCGAAGAAACCAATATGCCAAACAACAAACGCAAAAACTGAGGTAACAAGTACAAGGAAGACACTATGATGCCCCCAAGTGAAAAGACACCCCAATTCAAGATTATGAAGATGATGAGATAGAAGAAATGCAAGAAGCAGATTTCAAAAAATTGATAAGAACACTAAGAAGTAATCAAAAACAAATTCTCTTGGACAAGAGAAAATCTCTGTAATGAAAATGAAATTTTAAGGAGAAATCAAAATGAAATGAAACAACTAGTAGAATATGAAACTGTGATAGTGACGAGAAATCATAATGAAATGAAGAAGTCAATAGATCAAATGACAAACACATTAGAGAGCCTTACAAACAGAATGGGTGGAGCAGAAGAGAGAATATCAGACTTAGAAGACAGAGCACAGGAAAGTATACAGTCAAACCAAAGACAAGAAGAGGAAATTAGAAATCTAAAAAATACTGTTGGGAATCTACAGGATACTATTAAAATACCCAACATTTCAGTTCTAGGAGTTCCTGAAGGCATGGAGAGGGAGAAAGGATTAGAATGACTTTTTAGTGCGATAACAGAAGAAAATTTCCCAGGTTTGGAGAAGGACAGAGACATCCTAGTACAGGAAGCTCATAGAACCCCTAGTAAATATGACCAAAAGAGATCCTCACCACAACACATTGTAATTAAGCTCACCACAGGGAAACAGAAAGAAAAGATCCTAAAATGTGCAAGAGAGAAATGTCAGATTACTCTCAGAGGATCTCCAATTAGACTCACAGCAGACTTCTCATCAGAAACCCTACAAGCTAGAGGGAATGGCGAGACATAGCCCAGGTACTAAGAGAGAAAAACTGCCAGCCCAGAATATTATATCCTGCAAAGCTTTCCTTTGTGAATGAAGGTGAAATAAAGACCTTTCATAGCAAACAGAAATTGAAAGAATTTGTCTCCACTCATCCAGCCCTGCAAAAGATGCTTAAAGATGTGTTACACACAGAAACACAGAAACACGGCCATCAATATGAAAGAAGGTAAAGGAAGGAACCTCACAGCAAAAGATCACAGGGAATTAAAAGCATACATTAGAAAATATCCTTGGCAAGTGGCAGGGCAAAGTTACTACTTATCAATAGTCACATTGAAAGTTAATGGTCTGAACTGTCCAGTTAAAAGACACCGATTGGCTGATTGGGTTAAGGAACAAAACCCATGTATTTGCTGCTTACAAGAAACACATCTTTCCAACGAAGATCCATACAGACTGAAAGTGAAAGGATGGAAAAAGATATACCATGCCAACAGAAATGAAAAGGAGTGGGCGTAACCATCTTAATATCAGACTACACAAACTGTAAAACAAAAACTATTAAGACAGAAAAAAAGGGGTATTATATTATGATTAAGGGATCAATTCAACAGGAAAATATAACGATTATCAATGTATATGCACCTGATTACAGGGCACCGGTTTATTTAAAGGACCTGTTAAGGGACTTAAAGGGAAACTGAGACACCAAAATAATAGTACTGGGGGCTTCAATACTCCACTCACAGAAATAGACAGATTGACAGTACAGAAGATCAACAAGGAGACAGTAGATTTAAAAGACACTATAGCCCGAATGGATCTAACAGATATCTATAGAACTTTTCATCCTACAGATAAAGCATTTACATTCTTCTCAGCAGTACATGGAACTTTCTCTAGGATTGACCACATACTAGGCCATGAAGCAAGTCTCAGCAAATTCAAAAGAATTAGAATCATACCATGCTGCTTCTCAGACCATGAGGGAATGAAGTTGGAAATTAGCAACTCAGGAATCCCTAGAGCATATGCAAACACATGGAGATTGAACAGGATGCTCCTGAATAAACAATGGGTCATAGAAGAAATCAAAAGAGAAATCAAAAATTTTCTGGAAGTAAATGAGGGAAATACCCCAGAAGCACAGGCAGTCAAAGCCAAAATTAACTATTGGGATTGCATCAAATTGAGAAGTTTCTGTACTTCAAAAGAAACAGTCAGAAAAGTGAATAAGCACCCAACAGAATGGGAAAAAATGTTTGCAAACTATCCAACAGATAAAGGGTTGATAACCAGAATCAACAAAGAGATCAAGAAACTCTAAAACATCAACACAAACAACCCAATTAAGACATGGGCCAAGGACCTCAAAAGACATTTTTCAAAAGAGGAAATCCAAATGGCCAACAGACACATGAAAAAATGTTCAAGATCACCAGCAATGAGGGAAATGCAAATCAAAACCACAATAAGGTTTCACCTCACCCTGGTTAGATTGGCTAACATTCAGAAATCTACCAACAATAGATGCTGGTGAGGATGTGGGGACTAATCCACTCTTGGTGGGAATGCAAGCTAGATAACCCACTATGGAAGTCAGTCTGGAGATTCCTCAGAAACCTGAATATAACCCTACCATTCAACCCAGCCATCCTACTCCTGGAATTTACCCGAAGGAAATTAAATTGGCAAACAAAAAAGCCGTCTGCACATTAATGTTTATTGCAGCTCAATTCACAATAGCTAAGACCTGGAACCAACCCAAATGCCCATCAACAGTAGACTGGATAAAGAAATTATGGGACATATACTCTATAGAATACCATACAGCAGTCAAAAACAATGAAATCCGGTCATTTGCAACAAGATGGAGGAATCTGGAAAACATCATTCTGAGTGAATTAAGCCAATCCCAAAGGGACAAATATCATATGTTCTCCCTGATTCACGACAACTAAATGAGCACCAAAGGGGAAACCTGTTGAAGTGAAATTGACACTATGAGAAACAGTGACTTGATCAGCTCTTGTGCTGACTGTTGTTGTACAATGTAATACTTTATCCATTTTAGTATTTTTTTATTCTAGTACTAGTGGTTGAACTCTGTAATTAACACACAATTATTCTTAGGTATTTAAATTTTAACTGAAAAGTGATCCCTGTGAAATATAAGAGTGGGAATAAGAGAGGGAGGAGATGTACAGTTTGGGACATGCTCAATCAGACCTGCCCCAAAAATGGAGTTAGGAACGTGCCAGGGGATTCCAATACAATCCCATCAAGGTGGCATGTACCAATGCCTTCTCACTAGTCCTAGTGATCAATTTCAGTTCACAACTGATCACACTGATAGGTCTAAGAGTCAAAGGGATCACACAAACAAGACTAGTGTCTGCTAATACTAACTGATAGAACCAAAAAGGGAGAGAACGATTCAACATGGGAAGTGAGATATCCAGCAGACTCATAGAATGGCAGATGTCCTAAATAGCACTCTGGCCTCAGAATCAGTCCTTAAGGCTTTTGGATCTGGCTCAAGAGCACGAGAATATTTTAGGCATGGAATGCCAAGACACTCTGGAAAGAAAAAAAAAAGAAGACCTAAATGAAAGATCTATGTGAATGAGATCCCAGTGGAAAGAATGGGGCCATCAAAGAAGGAGGTACATTTCTCCAAAGGGAGGAGTGAACTTCTACTTTGACTATGACCCTGTCGGAATAAGATTGAAGTCGGCAAACCCTAAAGGCTTCCATAGCCTCGGCAACTCATGACTAGACCCTAGGGAGATTACTGACGCCATAAACAAGAGTGTCAAATTGTTAAATCAACATCAGGAGTCACTGTGTACTTACGTCTCATGAAGGATTTGTCCTTAATGTGTTGTCCAATGTGCAGTAATGCTATAACTATACTGAAACAGTTTCTGTGTGGGTGCAAACTGATGAAATCTTTACTTAGTATATACTGAATCGATCTTCTGTATTTAAAGAAAATTGAAAATGAAAAAAAACTTGGTGTTAAATTGGAAATTTCATAGGAAATTAATCATTTTTTAAAAAAAATATCATGTAGGATCTCTGTCCTTAATGTGCTGTACATTGTGAATTAATACTATAACTAGTACTCCAACAGTATTTTTCACTTTGTGTGTTGCTATGTGAGTGAAAACTGTTGAAATCTTTATGTAATATATACTAAACTGATCTTCTGTATATAAAGAGAATTGAAAATAAATCTTAATATGAATGGAAGGGGAGAGGGAGTGGGAAAGGGGATGGTTGCGGGTGGGAGGGAAGTTATGATGGGTGGAAGCCATTGTAATTCATAAGCTGTATTTAGGAAATTTATATTCATTAAATAAGAGCTTTAAAATATTTATTCATTTTTTTCATCAACAACAATGCATTTCACATACTATAACCTAAGGTGGAAAAAACAGCCCACATCTGAGATTTTTTCTCATAAAAAAAACCACACTGGACACCTACACTTCTGATATGTTTATTTGGGAAAAGCATTATTGAAAGTGGTTTTAGAGCCCATTGCCTTTGCACAGTAGGTTAATCCTCTGCCTGCTGCGCTGACATCCCATACAGGTGCCAGTTCTAGTCCTGTCTGCTACTCTTCCAATCCAGCTTTCCACTATTGCCTGGAAAATATTAGAGAATGGCCCAAGTTCTTGGGCCCTTGAACCCATGTGGGAGACCAGGAAGAAGCTCCAGGCTCCTGGCTTTGGATCGGCATAGCTCTGACCATTGCGGCCATTTGGGAGTGAACCATTAGTTGGAAGACCTTTCTCTCTGTCTCTCCCTCTCACTGTCTGTAACTCCACCTCTCAACTAAATAAATAAAATCTTTAAAAGAAGAAAGTGGTTTTGCTTCTGGTTTTTGTTTTAAATAATTAGGAATGCTAGAACAACTTTTCATTGGCTGGTTTTGATTTGTACAAAAAGCAAAAATTGAGTTCTGCTTGAGCGTTGAACTGTCTCCCTTATCCTTTTGTCTATGTGCAATTCCCTCATGGATTCCCATTTTTTAAATATCTATTTGTTTTTCTTTCAACAACAACACATTGTGCATAGTATAAGTTACAATAGAGAAAAGACCACACATCTGAGATTTTACACACAGAACATTTACACTTCTAATACATGTATTTGGGACAAGTCAAATTTAAATCTAGTTTAGTACAGAGGGAATTCACTGTTATTGAAAATGGGTTTGTCCCTGGTTTGCATTTTTACAATAATCAGGAATGCTAGAGCAACTTTTGTATTTTCATAGGTACAACTTCAGGAATATAGTGGTTCTTTACCCCATAACCACCCTCCCGCTCGACTCCTGTCCCATCTCTCTCTCCATCTCTCATCTCCTTCTTCATTATGGTTCACTTTTAGTTTAATTTTATATACAGAGGACCAGCTCTATGTTAAGTACAGATTTCAACAATTTGCACCCACACTAACACAATATATATACAGTTTGAGAAAAGTTTTGCAATTAATTTTTATAGTACAACTCATCAAGGATGGAGGTCTTACATGGGGAGTAAGTGCACAGTGACTCCTGCTGTTCCTTTACCAATCTTATTTATGATGTCAGTGATCACCCGAGGCTCTTGCCATGGGCTTCCAAAGCTATGGAATCCTTTTTTGACCACAGACTCCAGTATTTGGACATGGCCATAAGCAAAGTGGAAGTTTTCTCATCTTTTCAGACAAAAGTACATCCTTCTTTGATGGCCCATTCTTTCCACAGAGGTCTCAGAGTGATCCTTTGTGTAGATACTTTTTGCCGCAGAGTCTTGGCTTTCCATGCCTGAAATGCTCTCATCGGCATTTCAGCCAGATCAGGAAGCCTTAAGAGTTGATTCTGAGGTCAGAGAGTTATTGACAATGAATATCATTCTAAGAGTCTGCTGTGTGGACTGCTTCCCATATTAGACATTCCCTCCTTTTTGATTCTATTATTATTACTCGTTACTTGATGTTATTTATATGATCACTTTTACACTTTTAGACCTATCTATATGTTGATTTAACATTTAATATGATCACTTTTACAATTAAGATGGCATTTTTACCATTGAATTTAAGGGGATTGAAGAGCCATGACAAGTTTTTAGGCTGTACCCTTAGAAGTAAGTCTGTAGGATTGTATGCAGAACTATACAACATTACAAGTTACAGACTACTTCCTCCCTCTCTTTTTCCTCCTCTTATTTTTTTCTGGGATCTTTTTTCAATTCACTTTATATACATAAGATTAACTCCGTGTTGCATAAAGTATAACAGAGTTCATTTTATAGCATGAAGAAGAGAAAAGAAAAAGAAAGAAAGAAAAAAAGGAAATAAAAAATAACAATAAAAAACTGTCCCTCGACAATCATGACAAGGGTTATTCAAGTTATTGTTTCTAAATGTGTCAATTTCACTTTCATAGCTTTGATTTTAGGAACACTATTAATTCTCACAGATCAGGGAGAACATATTGTATTTGTATCTTCGGGGCTGGGTTATTTCACTAAGTAGGAAGTTTTCAAGCTTGATCCTTTTTTTGCAAATGACCTGACTTCATTTTTTTAACTGCTGTGTAGTATTCCATAGTGTACATACCCCATAATTTCTTTATCTATTCTTTGGTTGATGGGTATTTAGGTTGATTCCATGTCTTAGCTATTTTGAATTGAGCTGCAATAAACATGGAGGTGCAGATGCTCTTTTGTTTACTAATTTCATTTCCCTTTGGTAATACCACACTTTCAGCAATGGACAGATAAACCAGGCAGAAAATCAACAAGGAAACAACAGAGCTATTGACACTATAGACCAAATAGACTTAGCAGATATCTATAGAGCTTTCCACCCTACAGCAAAAGAACACACATTTTTCTCCCCAGTGCATGGAACTTTCTCTAGGATTGACCATATGCTAGGCCCTAAAATGAGTCTCAGCAAATTCAAAAATTTGAAATCATACCATTCATCTTCTCAGACCACAATGCAATGAAGCTGGAAATCAAGAACTCAAGAATCTCTACATCATATGCAAACACATTAAGAATGAACAACATGTTTCTGAATGAGCAGTGGGTCATAGAAGAAATCAAAAGAGAAATCAAAAATTTCTCGAGCAAATTTTCATTGGTCAGTTTTGGCTGGTACAAATGGGAAAATACCAGTTTTGTTACTACTAAACAACTTCCTTGACCAGGACTCCTTCTATTTCTTTTTTATTATTATTTTAGTGTGGATTTTTTTTATTTTGGATATATTTTCATATTTGTTTCTTTCTTGGCTTTGAGTCTGATCAAGTATTTCATGAATTTGGATATAGAGTCTTTATTTTTCTTTTTAAATTCATGACTCCCACATGTCTCCTTTACCCTTTTGGCTAGCCGCAGTTCTCTTTATGGATTCCTATTTTTTAAAATTTATTTATTTGTTTTCTTTCATCAGCAACAACATATTTCACATACTATATCTTAGGAGCGAAGAAACAACCTACATTTGAGATTTTATTCTGATGAAACACAGAGTACAACTACAATTCTGATAATGTATTTGGGAAAAGGAAAATTTAAGCCTTTTTTGTACAGAAAGAATTAATCATTTTTGAAAATTGGTTTCTCTCTGGTTTTTGTTTTAAAATTATCAGGAATGTTAGAGCAACATTTCATTGGCAGATTTCAGCTGGTACACACTGAAAAAAAACAAAAAACAGTGCTGTTGCTACTGAACTTTCCTGATGAGTACACGTTATATAACTTGTTTCAATTTTTGTGTGGTATATTTTATTTTGTTATTTTCTTTATTTTTGCTGATTTTCTTGGCTTTGAGCTTATTGATGAATTCATGAATTTGAGTATAGGGTCATTTTTTTCTATTTAAATTCATTATTCTCACATGATACCATTTAAATTGCTCAGTTTTAATATATTTGCTTCCCACAATCATACTTATTCTTTTGGATATAGGCAGTTACCTTTATGAACTCACACTCCAGGTATTAATTCTAACCCAAACTTTGCTTCCTATCAAATTGTTGATTCATTACTGCAGTCCAGTACTGATTGCCATTTCAAAACCTTATTCTTGTCTGGACAATCTACCCTTCAAAATTAGTGTTCTTCCAGTTCTGTGAATCTGCCTTTACTGAATTGTGGGGAGTAGACATGTTATGCCAGAAGCGCATTCAAGAAAAACGGTGAGTCCCACATTCAGAACATTTGCTCTGATTGTTCCTTGAATGATAAGAGCACACAGAACTGAGTGAATAAAATAAAAGCACTCAGCATGTGCACTGTTGGCAGTTGTGAAACGAGTGATTTTCTAGAGTAATCTCATGCAGTGTATTTGCTACCAGGTTTGGACTCAGCTGACATCAGGTCTCTGTGAGACCACACGGTGTGCATGGCCATCAGAGATTGCCAGCATAGTGGTAAGTATGTGTCCATAGACAGAAACATATCATTGGTGAATCTTATTACAATCACATTTCAACCTATGACATATGGGAATGGATTGCATACCTCAAGTACAACATGTTTATTATATTTCAAGTTGTGAAATTCAGTGTTCAACTTTGTCCTACAAGGAAGCAATACAGAAATGTTTAAGCAGGAAATTGTTAACTGAAAAGGAGCCAATTCCCAAAAGAGTGTAGTAATCATGTGCCTTTAGAGCAATGGACTCCATTCTGGATAATTATTTCTTACCAAATAACTTTGTTTAGCATGGGCAAATTGTTAAGTAGTTACAGTCCAGTATTGCTTCCTAGCTCAAAACCGTATTCTGGTCAGGACAACACTTTTGCTTCAGATGTAGTGTTCTTCCAAGTGTCCAAATTTACTTTTCTTGAATTGTGGGTAGAAGACGTGTTATGCCAGAGGCACCTTCGAGGAATACAGTAAGTCCTATATTCAGAACATTTTATCTGATTGCTCCTCTTGTGTTACTAGTACACAGAGCATATGCTATATGTAAGAAACACACAGTACAAGGAATGTAGGTAATTAAGAAATAAGTAATTCCCCAGAGTACTCTCTTGGAATAGATTAGCTACTGTGTTTGGATTCAGCTGACATGAGGTTTTTGTGTAATCACACAGAGTACATGGCCATAACAGAGTACAAGTGTACTGGTACATATGTGTCCATAGCCAGAAACATATTTTTGATGAATCCCATTACAACTGTAGTGCCACCTATGATATATGGGAATGGGTTGGGTACAACGGGTTTGCTATACTGCCAGTCATGAAAGATAGTGTTCATCTTTGTGCTATGAGATAGCAGTACAGAAACTTTAGAGCAGGGAAGTGAGTGTTACCCAAAAAGAGCCAGTTCCCAAAAGCGTGTAGTAACCACATACCTTTAGAAAAATGGACTCCATTGCAGATAATTACTTCTCACCCAACACCTTTATTTCACATGGTAAATTGTCAAGTAGTTACAATCCAGTATCTCTTGCTAGCTCAGAACCTTGTTATGGATGAACAACCTTTTCACTTCAGAATCAGTGAACTTTCGAGTCTGTGAACATGCCTTTCTTGAATTGTGGGGAGAAGACGTCTTTATATCAGATGCTCATTCACGGAATGAATCCTATTTCAGAACATTTGCTCCGATTGTTCTTTGTATGATAAGAGCACATGGAATGTAGTGAATATGCTAGAAACATGCAACGTGAGTAATGTAGATAATTGTGAAACAAATAATTTCCTCTAGCACTGCATGGAATGGATTCGCTACCAGGTTTGGATTCAGCCAGCATCAAGTCTCTGCGCAGCCACATACAGAGTATGGCTGTAACAGAGTGATAGCTTAGTGGCATATATGTGTCCATAGCAAGAAACTTATGGTTGATGAATCGCATTACAGCTGCATTGCTGACTATGATATATGGGATGTGATTGCATATCTCAAGTACAAAATGGTTGCTACATTGCAAGTTGTGATAGGTCAGTGTCCAAAATTGTCCTCTACAGAAACAGTACAGAAATGTTTAACCAGAGAGGTATTACCTGAAAGAAGTGTATCCCCAAAAGAGTGTAATAACTATGTGCTTTTAGAGAAGTTGACTCTATTCGGGTTAATTACCTCTTGCCTAACAACTTCGTTTTGCATGGTGAGTTATTGAATACTTATAGTGCAGTATTCCTTGCCAGCTCAGAACCTTATTCTGGTCCAGACAACCTTTTCACTTCAGAAAAAGTGAATTAGTGATTTCCCCGAGTATGTCATGGAATGAATTAGCTACTAGTTTTGTGTTCAGCTAACATCAGGTCTCTCTGCAACCACACAGTGTCCATGGCTGTAGCAGAGTGCTCACATAGTGGTACATAGGCATGCATAGCCAGAAACGTATGGTTGGTGAATTCCATTACAGCCACCTTGCCACCTCTGATAAAGGGAAATAGGCTCCATATCTCAAGTACAACATTTGTGCTATATTGCCAGTTTCAAAAAGTCAGTGTTCAATTTGTCCTACATGGGAACAATATAGAAAAAATTATACAGGGATGCAAATGTGCCTGAAAGGAGCCAAGCCCCAAAGAGAGTAGTAACCATGTGCCTTTGCTGCAACAGACTCCATTTAGGCTAGTTCCTTCTCACCCAACAAGTTTGTTTCAAATGGTGAATTGTTGAGTAGCAGCAGTTAAGTATTTATTGCTAGTTCAGAAACTTATTGTGTCCAGACAAACAATTTTAATTGCAAGTAGTGTTTTCCAGAATCTGCAAATGCGTTTTTCGTGAATTTTGAGGAGAATAACAGTTGTGCTGGAGGACATTCAAGGGATACAGTGAAACCTATGTTCAGAATGCTTGCTCTGATTGTTCTTGTGTTTCCATATGAGGAAGCTTTTCTTTATACTAGAAACACACAACACAAGTAATGTAGGTAATTGTAAATCAAATGATTTCCCAGAGTACTGTCATGGAATGAATTATCTACCAGGTTTCTATTCAGCTGACATCAGATCTCTGTGTGACAACATGGCATGCATGGCTGTAACAGAGTGTTGGTATAGTGGTACATATGCTTGCAAAGCCAGAAATGTTTGGAGGGCGAATGCCATTGCAGCTGCAATTTTTTTTTTAAGGCTCTTCTTTTATTATTATTTCGGCCAAGGAATGATGCATGCTACAGATTAATCTTTACTCTTCCCCACTTGGTTTATCAAAGTATGCCACCATCTCAACTCCCAAGGAACATGGCACTTGTTTGTGTCTTCCCCTTTTAACTTATTCCAGATTTTCAAGTGTCTTCTTCAGTAACGATGCTTTCTCCTGCAGCTCTGGTCTGCTGTCTGTCTCCATAGTGGCTAAAGACTCAATCAGGAGCACTCTGCATTCAGATGTCAACCTTTGATCTGTGGAAATGGGTTGCCTATTTCAAGTACAACAAATTTGCTATACTGTGATTTTCGAAAAGTCAGTGTTCATTGTGTCCCACATGGGAACAATACAGAAATGTTTAAACAGGGAAGTGTTACCCAAAAGGAGCCAATCCCCAAAAGAATGTAGTTAACATAGACCTTTAGATGGGGCCGGTGCCGTGGCTCACTTCGTTAATCCTCCTCCTGCAGCACCGGCATCCCTTGTGGGCGCTGGGTTCTAGTCCCAGTTGCTCCTCTTTCAGTGCAACTCTCTGCTGTGGCCCAGGTGCTTGGGGCCCTGCACCTGCATGGGAGACCAGGAGGAAGCACCAGGCTCCTGGCTTCAGATCAGCACAGTGTGCCGGCTGTGGCGGCCATTTGGGAGGTGAACCAACTGAAGGAAGACCCTTTTCCCTGTCCCTCTCTCTCTCTCTCTCACTGTCTAACTCTGCCTGTCAAATAAAAAAATGGTAAAAAAAAAAACCCTAGGCCTTTAAATCCATGTGCTGCATTATAGGTAATTATTTCTTACCCAAAAAATTGGTTTCACAAGGGGAATTGCTGAGTAGTTACAGTCCAGTAATTGATTGCCTAGTCAGAACCTTATCCTTGTCCAGACATTTTCACTTTTGATTTAGTGTTCTTCCAAGTGTGTGAACCCATTTTTCCTGAATTGTGGGGAAAAGACATGTTGTACTAAATGCACACTCAAGGGATATAGTGAATCCTACATTCAGAACGTTTGCTCTGATTTTTCAGTGTGTGATATCAGTACACAGAACTTACTGAATGTGTTAGAAACACAATCTGAGCAATGAAATTAATTGTGCAACAAGAGGTTTCCTGGACCACTGTCATGGAATGGATTAGCTACTGAGTTTGAATTCAGCTGATATCGGGTCTCTTTGCAACCACACAGTGAGTATGGCCATAACAGAATGTTGGTGTAGTGTCTGTAGCCAGAAACCCATTTTTGGTGAATCCCATTACAGCCACATTGCCTCCTCTGATATGTAGAGATGGGTTTGTGTTTTCTATATTGCAAATTGTGAAATTCAATGTTCAAATTCATCCTACACAGGAGAATATAGAAATGCTTAAGCAGGAGATGAGCATTACTCAAAAAAAAATGCATTCCCAACAGAGTGTAGTAACCCCGTGCCTTTAGAGCAACGGACTCAATTCTGGGTATTTACAACAATTTCATTTGGCATGGCTATTTATTGAGTAGTTACAGTCCAGTATGATTGCTAGCCAGAACCTTATTCTGGTCAGGACAACCTTTTTGCTTTGGAACTAGTGTTTTTCTGAGCTTGCAAATATACTTTTCCTGAAATGTGAGGAAATGACCAGTTGCACAGGAGGACATTCAAGGTATGCAGTGATTCCTACATTCCATTCCTTTGATTGTTTCTCTTCTGATCCTAGTACACGGAACATTCTCTTATTGCTGTAGACATACAACACAAGCAATGTTGGTAGTTGAGAAATAAGTGATTTCTGTGAGTACTATCATGGAATGAATTAGCTACTAGGTTTCTATTCATCTGACATCAGGTCTCTGTGTGACCAGTGTTCATGGCCATAGCAGAGTGCTCACATAGTGGTACATAGGCATGCATAGCCAGAAACGTATGGTTGGTGAATCCCATTATAGCCACCTTGCCACCTCTGATAAATGGAAATGGGCTTCGTATCTCAAGTACAACAGATTTGCTACATTGCGAGTTTCAAAATTCAGTGTTTGGTTTGCCCTACACGGGAACATTATAAAAATATTTAAGCAGGGAATGTGTGTTACCTGAAAAGAGCCAAGCACCAAACAAGTGTAGTAACCATGTGCCTTTAGAGCAGTGAGCTCCATTCAGGAAGTTACTTCTTACCAAAAAAGTTCATTTTTGCACGATGGATGGTTGAGTACTTACAGTCCAGTTATTGATTGCCTATTCAGAACCTTATTCTGGTCTGGAGAACTTTTTCATTTCAGATGTAGTATTGTTTCATTTGTGAGAACCTGCTTGTCCCAAATTGTAAGAAGAAGACACATTGTTCCAGAAGCACATTCAAGGAATATAGTGAATCCTACATTCAGAACCTTTCCTCTGATTATTCCATGTGTGATGCCAGTACTCGGAACACACTGAATATGTTAGAAACACACAGAGTGAGCAGTGAAGGTAATTTTGAAATAAAATATTTGACAGACCATTGTCATGGAAAGGATTAGCTACTGAGTTTGGATTCAGCTGACATCAGGTCTCTTTGCACCCACACAGTGAGTATGGCCACAACAGAGTGCTGGCATAGTGTCCATATCCAGAACACCATTTTTTGGTGAATCACATTACAATTGACTTGCCATCTATAATATACAGTAATGGGTTTGCATATGTCAACAAGTTTGCTATATTGAAAGTTGTGAAAATCACTGTTCAAATTTGTCCTACATGGAGCAGTACAGAAATGTTTAAGCAGGAGATGAGCATTTCCCAAAAGCAATGCATCCCCCCAAAGAGTGTAGTAACCCTGTGCCTTTAGAGCAATGGACTCCATTCTGGATAATTACTTCTCACCCTACAACTTTGTTACACATTTTGAGTTGTTGAGTAGTTACAGTCCAGTATTTGCTGGGGACCAGCTCCAGCCAGTCCAGGGTCCCCAAGGTGTGAGAGGTGTCAGTGTTCAAAGAAATAAAAAACACACTCACAGCAAGGCTGATGACATGGCTCTGGCTCTCGAGCACCAGACTTTACTTTTATATCATAAGTCAAATATTGATTCTTTTTTCTCACAGTAACAAGTCTGTTGTCCATTTTTTTCTAATCACAATTTCTTTGATTTTCAAGGGCATATCCAGAGCATGGGTTACAATCACAGACAGGTGCGAGATAACGGGCTGCCCACACAAGCCAAGGCTGGAGTGCTGTAGAACTATGCAGAAATTGGCTACACAAGCTAGAATAGTACCTTACTAATCTAATCTTTACTAGAAGTCCCAAATTCAAAGCATGCCCTTTTTGCAGTTCTTTCTGTAATTATTTAATTTTTTATTGTACTTATTTAAAGGTTCACCTAGATCTGCTCTACAGTTTTGACATCCTAACCATTATAGTATTTGTAGTATATGTTGAATTAAAGCTTTAAAACATTTATCTTTATTGTAGTGAGAAGTATATACCTGTTTCTTTTTAATTCTTTTCCACAAACAGCTCAACCTTGCATAAAGCATTAACCCTTTCTCTTACACTAACATTCTGCTTGATTAAAATTCTACACAGCAATGGACATTTTGGCTGCACATAGACCTGAATCCAAACCTGGTAAAACATCTATTCCGTAATAGTACTCTGGGAAATCACTTGCTTCACAACTATCTACATTGCTCCTTTTGTGTATTTCTAGCGATTCAATATGTTCTTTGTGCTGGTATCATATGACCAATAATCAGAGCAAATGTCCTGAATGTGGTACTTTGTTTCTTATGGCAAATTGTTGAGTTGTTACTACAGTCCAGTATTAATTGCCATTTTGAAACCTTACTCTGGTCTGGACAACCTTTTCACTTGAGAAATAGCATGTTTCTGACCCTGCAAAGGTGCCTTGCTTGAACTGTGGGTTGAAAATGTGCAATGCCAGAAGCATATTCAAGGAATACAGTAACTCCTACCAGAACATTTGTTCTGATCCTCGTATGATAAGAGCACACAGAAAGTATTGAATATTCCAGAAACATACAACAATAGGTAGTTGTTAAATAAGTTATTCCCTAGAGTACTGTCATGGAGTGGATTTGCTACCGGGTTTGGATTCAGACGACGTCAGGTCTCTGTGTGGCCGCACATGGTGTTTGTCAGTAATGGAGTGTTATGTAGTGGTGTATATGTGTCCATAGCCAGAAACGTATGGATGGTGAATGCCATTACTGCTGCATTGCATCTATGATACATGAGAGGGGATTGCATATCTCAAGTACAAAATGTTTGCTATATTGCAAATTGTGATAGGTCAGTGTCCAAAATTGTCATCCACAGAAACAATATAGAAACATTTAAGCAGAGAGGTTGAGTATCACCTGAAAGGTACACATCCGCCAAAGAGTGTAGTAACCAGCCGCCTTAGAGCAGTGGCATGAATACCTTCAGGTTAATTACTTTTTGCCCAACAGTTGTGTTTAGTGTGGTGAATTATTGAGTAGTTAAGAGTCCAGTATTGGTTGCTAGTTCAGAACCTTATTCTAGTCAGGACAACTTTTTGCTTTGGAGGTAGCGTTTTTCTGAGTCTGCGAACGTGTCTTTCTTGAATTGTGAGTAGAAGATGTGGTATGCCAGAAGCATTCAAGGAATAAGTGAGTCGTACATTCAGAACATTTGTTCTGATTCTTCCTCTTGTGCTACCAGTACATGGAATGTATGCTATAGGCTAGAACCACAACACAAGGAATGTAGGTAATTGAGAATCAAGTGACTCCCCAGAGTATTTTCATAGAATAAATTAATACCGTGTTTGGTTTCAGACGGTATCAGGTCTCTGTGCGACCACACAGGGTGAATGGCCATAACAGAGTGCTGGCTTAGTGGTAAGTATGTGTCCATAGCCAGAAACATATGGTTGGTGAATCCTGTTATCAATGGGTTGCCATCAATGATAAATGGGCATGGGTTTCTTAACTCAAGTAGAACAGGTTTGTTTCATCAACAGCAATACATTTCAAATAGTAACTTAAGATAGAAAAAAAATCCCTTCAGATGAGGCTTTATTCTCTAAAAAATACAAAGAAAACCTATACTTCTGACACGTCCAAAAGTAAAATTTAAGCCTTTTTTAGTACAGAATACATTGACTTATATTGAAAATAGGTTTGCCTTTGGTTTTAATTTTTAAATAATCAGGAATGCTAGAACAACTTTTCATTGGCTGGTTTTGGCTAGTACAAACTGCACAAAATCAGTTCTGCTTCACCTAACTGAGCTTCCCTGATCAGGACAAAACATTAATTTTTTTGGATATTTTGTGGTATATTTTATTTTGGATTTTTTTAAATGTTTGTCTGTTCCTCTATTGGCTTAGAACCTGAAATAAGAATGCATGAATTTGGATTTCAGGTCTTTTTTTTTTCTTTTTAAATTTAAGACACCAGTGTATCCCAATGTGCTTTCCTCTTTTTCTTTATTTTGTTTGGCTTTGTGCTGTCTCCATTATTCTTTTGGCTATACTCAGTCCCCTCACAGATTTTTTTCAGTTTTTAAATTTATTTATTTGTGTTTCTTTCATCAAAAACAGCACATTTCACATAGTATAATTTAACACAGAAAAGCTCCCCACATTGGAGATTTTATTCTCCAAAAAATGAAATAAAATCTACCCTTCTGATACATATATTTGTGAAAAGTAAAATTTAAGCCTTTTTTTTGTACAGAAGGTATTAATGTTTATTGAAAATGGGTTTACTTCTGGTTTTCCTTTTAAAAAACCCAGGTATGCTGGAGTAACTTTTCATTGGCCAGTTTTGGCTGGTTTAAACTTGGAAAAACCAGTTGTGTTCCTACTAAAAGAGCTTCCCTAAACCAGGACACATTAATTTCTTTTTTTTTTTAAGTTTTGTGTGGTAAATTTATTTTGGGTTTTTTAATGTTTGTTACTTTCTCTTCTCCTGTATGTCACCATTTTTTGGCTTCACGTTGTCTCTTTTATTTCTGTCCTATGCCCAGTTTCCTCAAGGATTTTCCTTTTTTAAATCAATTAAATTTATTTTCCTTACATCAAAAACACCATATGTCACATAGTATAACTTAACATAGAAAAAATACCACACATTGGAAATTTTATGCTCAAAAAAGTGCAATGAATACCGACACTTCTGATACATGTGTTAGTGAAGAGTAAAACTTAAGCCTTTTTTATTACAGAAGATATTCAGCTATATTGAAAATAAGTTTGCCTCTGGTTTGCTTTTTACAATAATCAGGAATGTTAGAGCAACTTTTCATTTGCTGATTTTGGGTGGTATTAACTGGAAAAAATACAGTTCTGTTTTAATTAACCAAGCTTCCCTGACCAGGACACTTCATTTTTTCATGTTTTAAAATTTTTGTGTGGTAAATTTATTTTGGATATGCTTTTAATATTTGTCATTTTCTTGGCTTATAGCCTGAAATATGAATTCGGATATCCAATCTTTTTTTCTTTTTAAATTCATGATTCCTTCACGTCACCATTTGCATTCCTCCTTTTTTTTTTTTTTTTTTGGCTTTGTGCTGTCTCCCTTACTCTTTATTGAAAATGGGTCTTTCTTTGCCTTCTGCTTTGAAATATTCAGGAATGCTAGAGAAATTTTTCATTGGCTGGTTTCGCTGGTACAGACTGGAAAACACCAGTTCTGGTGCTACTAACTGAGCTTCCCAGACCAGGACACAATTTATTCCTTTTTAAAATATTTGTGTGGTATATTTTATTTTAGATTTTAAAAAATGTTTGTTCCTCTCTTGGCTTAGAACCTGAAAAAGGAATTCATGAAATTGGATGTCTCACTGTTTTTCTTTTAAATTCAACACTACTGCATGACATCATTTGCGTTCCTCAATTTCTTTACTTTTTGGCTTTATGCTGTCTACTTTATTCTTTTGTCTGTGCACAGCCCCCTTCCTTGATTCTCATTTTTAAAATGCATTTATTTATTTTTCTTTCATCAACAAAAACATATTCCACATAATATAAATTAAGATAGAGAAAACTGCCAACATCTGGGATTTTATTCTCTGAAAATTACACAGAACACCTACACTTCTGATGCATGATTTTAAGAAAAGTAAAATGTAAGCCTTTTTTAGTACAGAGCTTAATAACCTTTTTGAAAATGAGTTTGCCTTTGGTTTTCTTCTTCTTCTTTTTTTTTTTTTTTGACAGGCAGAGTGGACAGTGAGAGAGAGAGACAGAGAGAAAGGTCTTCCTTTTGCCGTTGGTTCACCTCCAATGGCTGCCATGGACAGTGCGCTGCGGCCAGCGCACCGCGCTCATCCGATGGCAGGAGCCAGGAGCTAGGTGCTTATCCTGGTCTCCCATGGGGTGCAGGGCACAAGCACTTGGGCCATCCTCCACTGCACTCCTGGGCCACAGCAGATGGCTGGCCTGGAAGAGGGGCAACCGGGACAGAATCCGGCGCCCCGACCGGGACTAGAACCCGGTGTGCCGGCGCCGCAAGGGGGAGGATTAGCCTGTTGAGCCACGGCGCCGGGTGGTTATCTTCTTAAAATATCTGAAATGCTAGTGCAAGTTCTCATTGTCTGATTTTGGCAGTTCTTTTCCTCCTAACTGAATTTCCCTGACCAGGACACATTTTATTTCATTTTTTAATTGTAGGGTGTTTAATTTGATGTTTTAAAATGTTTGTCTGTTACTTTTTTTGGCTAAGAACGTGAAATAAGAATTCCTGAGTTTGGATTTTTTTCCATTTTGGCCACATGACTCCTGCTTGTCACCATTTCCAGTCCTCAAGTTCTCTTTCTCTCTCTCTTCCTCCCTTCCTACCTTCCTTCCTTCCTTCCTTCCTTCCTTCCTTCCTTCCTTCCTTCCTTCCTTCCTTCCTTCCTTCCCTCCCTCCTTCCCTCCTTTCTTTCTTTCTTTCTTTCGTTCTTTCTTTCTTTCTTTCGTTCTTTCGTTCTTTCTTGTGCTATCTCCCATATTCCTTGGGCTATAAAGAGTTCCCCTTATGGATTCCACTTTTTAAAATTTGTTTGCTTTTGTTTCATCAACAACAACACATAATATATCTTAAAATAGAAAAAAAAACACATCTGAGATTTTATTATCCGAAAAATACAGAAAAACACCTACACCTCTGATATATGTGTTTCAGAGAAGTAAAATTAATGCTTTGTAAGTATAGAAGGTATTCACCTATATTGAAAATAGGTTTGGGGCTACTGCTGTGGTGCAGTGGGTAAAGCAGCCTCCTGCAATGCTGGCATCCTCTATGGGCACAAGTTCAAGTTCCAGGTGTTCTATTTCTGATCCAGGTCTCTGCTATGGCCTGTGAAAACAGTAGAAGATGGCCCAAGTCCTTGGGCCCCTGTACCCGGATGGGAGACCTGGAAGAAGCTCCTGGCTCCAGGCTCCTGGCTCCAGGCTCCTGGCTCCTGGCTTCAGATCAGTGCAGCTCTGGCCCTTGTGGCAATCTGGGCAGTGAACCAGCAGATGGTAGACCTCTCTTCCTCTCTCTCTCTCTCTCTCTCTCTCTGCCTCTGCCTCTGCCTCTCTGTAACTCTGCCTTCAAATAAATAATTAAATCTTATAAAAAAGAAAATGTCTTTGTCTCTGGTTTTCATTTAAAAATAATCAGAAATAATCTAACAATTTTTCATTGGCTGGAACATACTTGAAAAAAATCAGACCTGTTCCTACTGAGCTTCCCTGAGCAGGACACATTTTATTTCATTTTTTAAAAGTTTGTGTGTTACAATTGATCATACTGATAGGTCTAACAGTCAAAGAGATCACATAAACAAGACTAGTATCTGATAATACTAACTGATAGAATAAAAAAAGGGAGAGAATGATCCAACATGGGAAGTGGGAAACACAGCAGACTCATAGAATGGCAGGTGTCCTAAACAGCACTCTGGCCTCAGAATCAGCCCTTAAGGCATTCGATCTGGCTCAAGAGCACATGAGAGTATTTTAGGCATGGAAAGCCAAGACACTATGGCCAAAAAAGACCTAAATGAAAGCTCTCTGCGAGTGAGATCCCAGTGGAAAGAACGAGCCATCAAAGGAAGAGGTACCTTTCTCTGAAGGGAAGAGAGAACTTCCACTTTTACTATGACCCTGACAGAATAAGATCGAAGTCAGCGAACCCTAAAGGCTTCCATAGCCTCGGCAACTCATGACTAGAGCCTAGGGAGATTACTGAAGCCATAAACGAGAGTGTCAAATTGTTAAATCAACAACAGGAGTCACTGTGTACTTATTCCTCATGTAGGATTTCTGTCCTTAATGTGTTCTTCAATGTGAATTAATGCTATAACTAGTACTGAAACAGTATTTTACACTTTATGTTCTGTGTGGGTGCAAACTGATGAAATCTTTACTTAATATATACTAAATCGATCTTCTGTATATAAAGAGAACTGAAAATGATTCTTGATGTGAATGGGATGGGAGAGGGAGTGGGAGATGGGAAGGGTGTGGGTGGGAGGGAAGTTATGGGGGGAAAGCCATTATAATCCATAAACTGTACTTTGGAAATTTATATTTACTAAATAAAAGTTTTAAAAAAAAGAAAACAAAGAAAATGTGGCAGGGTGGGGAAAAAGTATTTAGCATCCACAGAAGTGTTCTTTTTCTCCAGTTTGCACCACCCAAAAACCATCAATGAAATTTTGCTGTATCATTCTTGATTTATTTTAAAAGAAAATCAGAGATAAACTCATTTAACTTCTCCAAAATACATATATGAAAAGGGTAGGCATTCACTAACCCTAACCAGAACACTAACCCTAAACCTAATCCTAGTCTTAACCCTAACCCTAACCCTAACCTTAACTCTAGGCCTAGGTGTAGCCCCAACCATATGATAAACCTAACCCTAAATTTAGCCCTAATCCTTGCCCTACTCCTATTGCTATCCCCATCCTTAGCCTTAACCCTAACCCTAGGCCTAGTCCTAGCCATAACAGTAACCCTAACCCTAACCTTAACCTTAACCGAAACCCTAACATTAACCTTGAAACCCTATCCCTATCCCTAGCCTTAACCCTAGCCCTAGCCTTATGCCTAGTCCTAGCCCTAACACTCACCTTAACCCTAAACCTAATCCTAACCCTAGCCCTAGCCCTGACCATAACCCTAAGCCTAACTTTAACTTAACTCTAGCACTAGTCCAAGCATTACATCTAGCCTGAGCCCTAAACCTAACCCTAACCCCAGCCATGGCCTAAGCCCTAAACCTAGCTTAAGTCCTAGAACCAGTTCTAACCCTAGCCCTAACTCCAGCCATAAACCTTGACCTAACCATAACCCTAGTTCTAAACCTAAACCTAACCCTAAGCCTAACACAAACCTTAGCCCTAGCCCTAAAACTATCCCAAACCCTAACCCTCACCCTCTCTCTAACACTTGTGCTTACCTTAGGCATAACCGGAGCCCTAGTCCCAGCCCTAACCTTAATCCCAGCTCTAACCCTAGCTCTAGCCCTAACCCTACCCCTAGCCCTACCCCTAGCCCTAACATTAAAACTAAGCCTAAGCCTAGCCCTTGTCCTTACCTTGCCCTAAACCTTGGCCTCACCCTAACTCTAATATTAACCCTAGCACTAGCTAAAACCATAACCATAACACTATCCCTTATCCTATCCCAAATTCTAGTCTTAACCCTAGCCCTCTCCCTAACATTTGTGCTTACCTTAGCCCTAACCTAAGCCGTAGGCCTAGCCTTAGCCTTAGCCCTAACCCTAATCCTAGCCTTAGCCCTAACCCTAACCCTAGCCCTAGCTTAACCCTAACCCTGGCCCTAACTTGAGTTCTAGCTATAGCCCTATTAATAAACCTAACCCTAAACCTAGCCCTAGACCTAGACCTAACATTAAAACTACAACTAACCCTAGCCCTTGCCCTTACTTTAACCCTCAGCCTCATCCTAGTCCTAATACTAAGCCCTAGCACTGCCCAAGCCTAACTGTAGCCATAGTCCTAACCCTAGACCTAACTCTAATCCTAAACCTAACTCTAACACTAACTCTAAACCTAGCTCTAACCCTAACCCTAAGCCTAACCATAGCTCAGTCCCTAGTCCTAGGCCTAGTCCTAGCCCTAACCCTAGCAGCAAGGGCTAGTGCAAGACTAACCCTCAACCTACATTTAGCCCTTGCCCTAAAACTAACCCTAGTCCTAATCTAAATTTAATCCTAGCCCTAGCCCTAGCCCTAACCCTAACCCTAATTTCTGAGAATGCAGATCAGAAGTGTCAGTCTGCTCTGTATTTTTCTGAGAATAAAACCACAGATATGGAATTTTTTCATTTTAAGGTATAACATATCAAATGTGTTGTTGATGATAAAAAATAAATTGAAAATATGGGAATCCATAAGGGGAAGAGTGCATAGCCAAAGGAAAAGGGAGCCAGTGTGAAGCCAAAAGGATAAAGAAAATGAGTTATCCAAATGGTGACATGAGCCAACATGAAATGATAATAATAAAAAAGAATGGATATAGAATTACATGAATTGCACCATTTTACACTTTGTGTTTCTGTGTGAGTACAAACCGATGTAATCGTTACTTAATACATACTAAATCGATCTTCTGTATATAAAGATAATCGAAAAAGAAAAAAAGGCCCATTGTTATATTAGAAATTGCAGACTAAAATATTTTAAAAATAAAAAATAAAAGGTACCACAGAATTATATATATAATTATACTAATATAATATAATATAATATATAACATTAATATATAGTATATAAATTATATATAATATATTAATATAGGCCGGTGCCGTGGCTCAACAGGCTAATCCTCTGCCTTGCGGCGCCGGCACACCGGGTTCTAGTCCCGGTCGGGGCACCGGATTCTGTCCTGGTTGCCCCTCTTCCAGGCCAGCCCTCTGCTGTGGTCCAGGAGTGCAGTGGAGGATGGCCCAGGTGTTTGGGCCCTGCACCCCATGGGGAGACCAGGAAAAGCACCTGGCTCCTGGCTCCTGCCATCGGATGAGCACGGTGCGCCAGCCGCAGCGCGCCGACCTCGGCGGCCATTGGAGGTGAACCAACGGCAAAGGAAGACCTTTCTCTCTGTCTCTCTCTCTCACTGTCCATTCTGCCTGTAAAAAAAAAAATATATATATATTAATATAATACATAATACAATATATTTATATGTGAAAATTGCATAATATAATTATATATCCATTAATATATTAATATATTATATAATAATATATATGTAATATATTATATATGTAATATGTATGTAATATATATTGTATATATGTATATAAAAATATATATATGTATATATATGTATATATGTATATATATATAAAATGCATGTTCTATACACAGAATTGGTTTTCTCCAGTTTGTATCACCCAAAACCTGTCAATGAAATTTTGCTTTATCACTCTTGATTTATTTTAAAATGAGAAAAATTCATTAAGCTTTTCCAAAATACATATATCAGAAGGGTAGGTTTTTGCTAACCCTAACCTGAACACTAACCCTAAATCTAAACCTAGTCCTAGCCCTAGCCCTATTCCTAGCGCTAGCCCTAGCCCTAAACCTAACCCTAACCACAAAAGTAGTCCTAGACCTTGCCCTATTCATATCCCAAGCCCTAGCTCTAGCTCTAACCCTAGTCCTTTCTTTGACCTAATCCTAACTAGAACACTAACCTTAGCCCTAAACATAACACTAGCCCTAACCCTAGACCTAAACCTAATCCTATGAGAACACTAACCCTAATCCTAACCCTACACCTAGTCTAGGGTTAGGGTCAGGGATAGGGTTAAGGCCTAGGGTTTGGGTGAGGGCTCGGGGTAGTTATGATTAGGGTTAGGGCTTAGGGCTAGGTTTAGGGTTAGGGTTAGGGCCATGGTTAAGTTTAGGGTTAGTGTTAGAATTACGGTTAGGGCTAGTGTTAGGTTTATGTTTAGGGTTAGGACTAGGGCTTCAGTTAGGTTTAGGGCCATGATTAGGGTTAGGATTAGGTCTAGTTTTAGGTTTAGGGTTAGGGTTAGGGCTAAAGCTAGGATTAGCTTTAGTGTTAGGGCTAAGTTTAAGTTAGGGATAAGGCTAGTTCTAGGGTTAGGGTTAGGTTTAGGGCTAGGGTTAGGACTATGAATAGGGTTAGAGATTGAGCGAGGCCTGGGTTAGGGTAAAGTTTAGGGCTAGGGTTAATACTAGGTCTAGGTCTAAGTTTAGGCTTAGGGTTAGGGCTAGGTGAGGGTTAGATTTAGGGCTAGAGTTAGCATATTCACTAGGATTGGGGATATGCTTAGGGCTGGAGTTAGATTTAGCCATTGGGTATTGTTAGAGTAGGGTTTGGGTTATGATTATGGGAAGGGCTAGTGCTAGGGTTAGGGTTAGTGCTAATCTTAATGTGAGGCTTAGGATGAGGGTTAGGGCTAGGGTTAGGATTTAGGGCTATGGTTTAGGGTTAGAATTAGGGTGTTAGTATTAGGGTTAGGGTTAGTGTTAGGGCTAGGCCTAAGGTTAATTCAAGGGTTAGGGTTTGGTTTAGGGTTAAGGGTATGGCTAGGGTGAGGGTTAGGGATAGGGTCAGGATTACATTTAGGGTTAGACCTAGGGCTAGACTTAGGTTTAGGGCTATGGTCAGGGTTAGATCTAGGGCTAGGGCTAGCGTTAGCATTAGGTTTATAGTTAGGTCTGTGGTAAGGTTAAGTTTATGGTTAGGTTTAGATTTAGACTTGGGTTAGATTTAGGTCTAGTGTTAAGGTTAGGGTTACTGTTATGCTTATGATTAGAGTTAGGGTTAGGGTTAGGGACATGGTTAGGGTTAGGGTTAGGGTTAAAATTATGGTTAGGGCTAGTGTTAAGACTAAGGTTAGGGTTATGTTTAGGGTGATGGCTGGCACTAGAGTTAGGTTTAAGCCTAGTGTTAGGGTCAGGACTAGTGTTAGGTTTAAGGTTAGGGTTAGGGCTAGGGCAAGGATTAGGGCTAGAGTTAGGGTTAATGTTAGGATGACAGTTAGCTAAGGGCTATGGTTGATGCTCTGGTTAGGGCTAGGTTAGGTCTAGGGTTAGAGCTAGGGTTAGGGTTATGATTAGGGATAACATTTGTGTTAGGTTAATGTTAGGACTAAAGTTTAGGTGAGGATCAGGGTGAAGGAGAGGATTAGCGTTAAGATTTAGTGTTAGGGGTTAGGGTGAGAATTGGGTTACTGTTATGGTTATGGTTATGGTTAGGGCTGGTGTTAGGGTTACTACAAGGGTTAGGGTTAGGTTTAGGGTTAGGGTTAGGGTTAGGGTTAGGGTTAGGGTTAGGGCTAGCATTGGGGTTAAGGCTAGAGATAGGGTTAAAGCCATGATTACCATTAACTTAGGGCTCCAGCTACTGGTATGATTAGGTTTATGGTAAGATTGAGTGTAGGTTTAGTGCTAGGGTAAGGGTTATGGTTAGTGTTAGGGCTAGGATTAGGGTTAGGGTTAGGCTTGGGGGAGGGTTAGAGATAGGGTTAGGTTTAGGATTAGGATTAGAATTAGTGTTAGCCTAGGGTTAGGTTTAGGGCTAGGGTTAGGGTTAAGGTTATGGTTAGGGCAAGGGCCATAGTCGGGTTTACTGTTATGGTTAGAAATAGGGTTAGACCTGGTATTAGGACTAGGTTTAGAGTTATGTTTAGGGTTAAGACTAGGGCTATGGTTAGAGTTAAGGTTGAATTAGGTTTAAGGCTAGGATTAGGGTTAGGTTTAGGTCTAGGGCTAGGTGTCAGGCTAGGGCTAGGGTTAGGGACAAGATTTGGGTTGTGGTTAGGGCTAGGGCTAGGGTTAGGGTTAAGTTTAGTGTTAGTTTTAGGATTCTTGTTAGTGTTAGGATTAAGTTTAGGGCTGGGGTACTATAGGGTTAAAGTTAAGATTAGGGTTAGGGTTGTGGTTAGGGGTAGGGTTAGTATTAGGGTTAGGTTTATTTTGAGAGCTAAGTTATAGGTAAGGGCTAAAGTTAGGGTTAGTTTTTGGACTAGGGTTACAGTTAGGTTTATGGCTTTGGTTACTGCTAAAGTTATGGTTAGGGTTAGGTTTAGGGGTAGGATTATGGTTAGTGGTAGGTTCAAGATAATATTTTGTTTGGGCTAGGGCTAGGTTTAGGGCTACTGTTAGAATTAGGGTTAGCCCTAGGGCTAGGGCTAAGGCTAGGGTTAGGGCTAGGGTTAGGTTTAGGATTAGGGCTAGGGCTAGGGCTAGGGCTAGGATTAAGGCTAGGTTTAGGTTTAGGGATAGTTTTAGGGTTAGATCTATGGTTAGATTTAGGGCTATAGTTAGAATTAGGGTTAGGCAAAATGTTAGGGCTAGGGTTAGTGATATATTTACGGTTAAGGCTAGGGCTAGGGCTAAGGCTAAGGCTAGGGTTAGACTTAAGGCTAGGTTTAGGGTTAGGTCTAATGTTAGGGTTTTGTTTATGGTTAGGGCTTGGGCTGGGTCTAGATATGGCTAGAGTTATGATTAGGGTAGGTCTTGACCAAGGGTTAGGGTTAGGGAAAAGGTAGAGTTAGGGCTATGTATTGGTTAGGTTTAGGGCTAGGTTTAGGGCTAGGTTTAGGGCTAGGTCTAGGTATAGCATTTAGGGCTTGAGTAAGGGCTATGGTTAGGATAAAGTTGAGGGCTATGGCTAGGTCCAGTGCTTAATCTGTTTAGTGGTAGCATTAGGGCTAGGGTTAACATAAGTGCTAGGGTTAGGGTTATGGTTAGGACTAGTGTTAGTTTTTGGGTTTTTGCTTGGGTTAAGAGCTAGGATTTGTGTTATATTTAGGGTTAGCTCTAGGGCTAAGGTTAGGTTTAGGGCTAAAGTGAAGGTGAGGTCTAGGGTTAGGATTAGGACTAAGTTTAGTTCTTGAGTAATGGTTAGCACTATGGTTAGGTTTAGGGTTGGGGCTTGGGTTAGTGCTAAAGTTAGTTTACATTTATGCTTAAGGCTAGTGATAAGTATAAGGTTAGAGCTAGTGTTAGGGTTAAAATTGGGGTTATGGTTAGGTTTAGGTATAGGGCTAGGGTTAGGACAAAGTTTTTGTTCAGGGGTAGTTTTACAGTTAAAGTCATGGTTAGGTTTAGGGTTTGGGTTAGAGTTAGGCTTAGGGATAGTGTTAAGGCTAAAGTTAATGTTACATTTAGGATTAGGGCTATGGTTTGGTTAGGGCTAGTGTTAGGGTTAGGCTTAGGGTTAGGGCTAGTGTTAGGGTTAGGGTTAGGGTTTGGGCTAGGTTTAAGTTTAGGGTATGGCTAGTGTGTTAGGGTTAGGGTTGGGTTAGGGTTTGGGCTAGGTCTATGTCTAAGGCTAGGGTTATGATTAGGGCTAAGCCTAGTGCCAAGGCTAGTGATAGACTTAGTGTTGGGGTTAGGTTTGCTTTAGGTTTAGGATCATGGTTAGGGCTAGGGTTAGGGTTAGGGCTAGGTGTAGGGTTAAGGTTAGGGCTAAGGCCAGGGTTAGAGTTAGGGTTAGGGTTAGGTATAGGGTTAACGTTAGTGTTAGGGTTAGGTCTAGCGTTAGGATTAGGGCTAGGGTTGTGTTTAGGGTTTGTGTTAGGGTTAGGGCTAGTGTTACTTTAAGGCTAGTTTTAGGGTTATGGTTAGGGCTAGGGTTATGGTAAGATTAGGGCTGGGGTTAGGGTTAGGGTTAGGCGTAGTGTTATGGTTAAGTTTAGGGTTAGGGCTAGGTTTATATCTAAGGCTAGTGTTATGATTAGGGCTATTCGTAGTGCTGGGGCTAGTCATAGACTTAGTGTTTGGGTTAGGGTTGGTTTAGGGTAAGGGTTAGGGTTAGGGTTAGGGTTAGGGTTAGGATTAGGTTTAGGGCTAGGATTAGTGTTAGGATTAGGGTTAAGGCTTGGTCTATGTTTAAGGCCAGGCTTATGATTAGTGATAAGCCTAGTGCTGGGGCTAAGGATAGACGTAGGATTGAGGGTTAGTTTTGGTTTAGTGTTTGCATTAGGGTTATGGTTGGTGTTAGGGCTTCGGTTAGGGTTAGGGTTGGGCTCAGGTTAGGTTTAGGGTTAGGACTAGTGTTAGGGTTATTGTTAGGGTTAGGGTTAAGGCTAGGTCTATGTCTAAGGCTGGGGTTATGATTAGGGCTAAGCCTATTGCTAAGGCTAGTGATACTCTTAGGGTTGGCATTAGGGTTGGTTTAGGGTTAGGGTTCGGGCTAGGGTTAGGGTCAGTGCTAAGGCTAGGTTTAGGGTAGGGTTAGGGTTAGGTTTAACATTTGGGCTACGGTTAGGGTTAGGGTTAGGTCTAGGGTTAGGGTTAGGGTTTGGGCTAGGGTTATTGTTAGGGTTAGGGCTTGGACTAGGTCTATGTCTAAGGCTAGGGTTATGATAAGGGATAAGCCTAGTGCTGGTACTAGTGATAGACTTAGGGTTGGGGTTCAGGTTGGTTTATAGTAAGGGTTTAGGTTAGGGTTAGGTTTAGGCTAGTGTTATCGTTGGGGTTAGTGTTAGGGTTAAGGCTAGTGTTAGGGTTAGGGCTAAATTAGGGTCAGTCTGAGAGTTAGGCCTAGTGTTATCATTAGGGTTATGGTGATAATTAGTGTTAGGATTAGTGTTAGGGCTAGGGTTAGGGTTAGGGTTAGGTCTAGGGTTAAGGTTAGTGTTAGGGTTAGGTCTAGTGTTAGAGTTAGGGCTAGGGTTAGGTTTAGGGTTTGTGTTAGGGTTGGGGCTTGTGTCAGTGTTAGTGCTAGGTTTAGCATTAGGGTTAGGGTTAGAGTTAGAGTTAAGTTTAGTGCTAGGTTTAGGGTTAGGTTTAGGGCTAGGGTAGGGTTAGGGTTATGGTAGAGTTAGGGTTAGGGTTAGGACTAGGTCTATTTCTAAGGCTGGGTTTATGATTAGGGCTAAGCCTAATGCTAGGGCTCATGATAGACTTAGTGTTGGGCTTAGGGTTGTTAAGGGTTAGGGTTAGGGCTAGGGTTAGGGTTAGGGTTAGGGCTAGGTTTATGTCTAAGGCAAGGGTTATGATTAGGGCTATGGTTAGGGTTAGGGTTAGCATTAGGACTATGGTTAGTGTTAGCGTTAGGCCTAGGGTTAGGTTTATTGTTAGGGCGAGGCTTATGGTTAGGTTATGCATTAGGGTTAGTGTTAGAGTTAGGGTTAGGTTTAGGTCTACTGTTAAGGTTAGTTTTAGGGTTAGATCTAGTGTTAGTTTTAGGGCTAGGGTTATGTTTAGGGTTTGTGTTCTGGTTAGGGCTATTGTTAGTGTTAGGGTTAGGTTTAGGGTTAGGGTTAGGTATAGGGTTAGGGAATAAGTTTAGGCCTAGGTTTAGGGTTAGGGTTAGGGCTAGTTCTATGTGTAAGGCTAGGGTGATGATTAGGGCTAAGCCTAGTGCTGGGCTAGTCATAGACTTAGGGTTGAGGTTAGGGTTGGTTTAGGGTGAGGGTTAGGGTTAGGGTTAGGGTTATGTGTAGGGTTAGGTTTAGGGTTAGGGCTATGGTTAGGGTTAATGATAGGATTAAAGCTAGTGTTAGGGTTGGTGTAAACTTAGGGTTAGTGGTAGGGTTAGGTCTAGGTTAAGGGTAGGGTTAGGACAAGGGTTAGGTTTAGGTTAACATTAGGGCTAGGGTTAGGGTTAGGGTTAGGTTAAGGCTAGGGTTAGGGCTAGGATTAGGGTTAGGGTTAGTGTTATGGATAGTGTTAGTGTTAAGGTTAGGGCTATGGTTAGGGTTAGAGTTAGGGCTAGGGTTAGAGTTAGGACAGGGTTAGGGTTAGGGCTAGGGCTTTGTTTAGGTTTAGGGCTAGGTTCAGAGTTAGTTTTAGTGTTCACCCTATGATTAGGGTTAGAGTTAGTATTTAGGGCTAGGGTTAAGGTTAGGGTTAGGGCTAGGGCTAGTGTTAGAGCTAGGGTTCGGTTAGGTTTGTGTTAGGGTTAGGGCTAGGGTTAGGGATAGGGTAGGTTTAGGGTTAGGGTTGGGGATAGGTTTAGGGTTAGGGATAGGGCTTGGTCTATGTCTTAGACTAGGGTTATGATTATGACTAAGCCTAGTGCTAGGGCTAGCGTTAAACTTAGGGTTGTGGTTTTTGTTGGTTTAGGGTTAGTGTTCGGGTTAGGGTTATGGCTAGGGTTATGGTTAGGATTGGGCTAGGGTTAGGATTAGTGTTAGGGCTAGTGTTAGTGTTAGGGTTACTTTTAGCATTAGGGCTAGGTCTATGTCTAAGGCTAGGGTTAAGATTAGGGCTAAGCCTAGAGCTAAGGCTACTGATAGTCTTTGGGTTGAGGTTAAGGTTGGTTTAGGGTTAGGGTTAGGCTTAGGGTTAGTGTTAAGTCTAGGGATAGGATTAGGGCTAGGGTAGGTTTCATGTAGTGTTAGGCCTGGGTCAGGGTTAGGGCTAGGGTTAGGGTTAGTTTTATCATTTGTTCTATGGTTAGGGTTAGAGTTAGGACTAGGGTTAGGGTTCAGTTTGGGTCTAGGGTTAGGGTTCGGGCTAGTGTTAGGTTAGGGTTAGGTCTAGGGTTAAAGTTATTGTTAGGGTTAGGGCTAAATTAGGGTTAGTGTGAGGGTTAGGGCTATGCTTATCATAAGGGTTATGGCATGGGTTAGGGTCAGGTTTAGTGTTAGGGCTAGGGTTAGGTTAGGGTTAGGTCTAGGGTTAAAGTTATTGTTAGGGTTAGGTCTAGTGTTAGGATTAGGTCTAGGGTTATGTTTAGGTTTTTTGCTAGGGTTAGGGCTATTGTTAGTGTTAAGTCAATGTTTAGGGTTTTGGTTAGGTGTAGTGTTATGGTTAAGGTTAGGGCTAGGTTTAGTTTATGTTTAGGGCTAGTGTTTGGGTTAGGGTAGGGTTTAGGGCTAGGTCTATGTCTAAGGCTTGGGTTAGGATTATGGCTAAGCCTAGTGCTAGGGCTTGTTATAGACTTAGTGTTGGGGTTAGGGTGGTTAAGGTTTAGGGTTAGGTCTAGGGTTAGGGTTTGGTTAGGGGTAGGGTTATGTTTAGGTTTAGCGCTTGAGCTAGGGTTAGGCTTAGGGTTAGCATAGGGCTACGGTTTGCATTTGGTTAGGCCTAAGTTTAGGGTTAGGATTAGGGTTTGGTTTAGGGCTACCATTAGGGTTAGAGTTAGGGTTATGTTTAGGGCTAGGTCTATGTCTAAGGCTAGGTTTATAATTTGGGCTAAGCCCAGTGCTAGGGCTAGTGATAGAGTTAGGGTTAAGATTAGGGTTGGTTTAGGGTTCTGGTTAGGGCTAGGGTTAGAATTAGGGTTAGGGCTAGGGCTTTGTTTAGGTTTAGGGCTAGGTTCAGGGTGTGTGTTAGTGTTCACCCTATGATTAGGGTTAGAGTTAGTGTTTTAGGGCTAGGGTTAGGGTTAGTGTTAGGGCTAGGGCTAGTGTTAGAGCTAGGGTTCGGTTAGGTTTGTGTTAGGGTTAGGGCTAGGGTTAGGGATAGGTTAGGTTTAGGGTTAGGGTTGGGGATAGGGTTAGGGTTAGTTTTAGTGCTAGGGTTAGGGTTGGGGTTAGGACTAGGGTTAGAGTTAGGGTTAGGGCTTGGTATACGGTTAGTGTTACGGTTAGAGCTAGGGTTAGTGTTAGGGTTAGGTCTGGGTTTAGGGTTAGGGTTATGGTTAATGTTATTACTAGGTCTATGTCTAAGGCTAAGGTTATGATTAGGGCTAAGCATAGTGCTAGTGCTAGTGATAGATTTAGGGTGGGGTTTGTGTTGTTTTATAGTTAGTATTAGGGTTAGGGTTAGGGTTAGGGTTAGGGTTAGGGTTAGGGCAACGCTCAGGCCTAGGGTTCGTGTTAGGTTTAAGGCTATTGTTAGGTTTAGGGTTAGGATTAGGGTTAGGGTTAGGGTTAAGGCTAAGGTTAGAGTTAGGGTTTGTGCTAGGTTAGGCTTAGAGTTAAGGTTAGTGTTAGTGTTAGTGCTAGGATTAGGGTTAGGTTTAGGGCTAGGTGTATGTCTAAGGCTAGGGTTATGATGAGGGCTAAGCCTAGTGCCTGGCCCCTGATACTTAGAGTTTGGGTCAGGGTTGTGTTAAGGTTATGGTTAAGATTAGGGTTAGTGCTAGGGTTAGGTTTAGGGTTAGTGTTAGGGCTACGGTTAGGATTATGGTTAGGGCTAGGGTTAAGGTTAGTGTAGTGTTAAGTCTAGTGTTAAGATTAGGGCTACAGTTATGTTTAGGGTTTGTGTTAGGGTTAAGTCTAGTGTTATTATCACAGCTAGGTTTAGTGCTAGGGTTAGAATTAAGGTTAGGGCTAGGTTTAGGGTTAGGGTTTGGTCTAAGGTTAGAGTTAGGGTTAGGGTTAGGGCTAGGTCTATGTCTAAGGATAGGGTTATGTTTAGGTTTAAGACTAGTGCTAGGGCAAGTGATAGACTTAGGGTTGGGGTTAGGGTTGGTTTAGGGTTAGGGTTAGGGTTAGGGTTAGGGCTAGGGTTAGGGTCAGGGATTGGGCTAGGATTAGGGTTAGGGTTAGGGTTAGGGTTAGGGTTAGGGCTAAGTCTATGTCTAAGGCTAGGGTTATGATTAGTGCTAAGCCTAGTGATGGGATTAGTGATAGACTTAGGGTTGGGATTACAGTTTGTTTCTGGTAAGGTTTAGGGGTAGCTTTAGGGTTAGGGTAAGGTTTAAGGCTAGGGTTAGGTTTAGGGTTAGGGTTCGGGCTAGTGTTAGGCTTAGGGCTAATATGGTTAGGGTTAGGGTTAGTGCCAGTGTTAGTGTTAGGGCTAGGGCTAGGGTTAGGGTTAGGGCTAGGGTTAGAGTTAGGGTTAGGGCTAGGGTTTTTTGTCAGCACTATGGTTAGGTTTATGGTTAGGGCTAGGTTTACTCTTAGGGCTAGGGTTTGAGTTAGGGTTCGGGTCAGGTCTAGGGTTATGTTTAGGAGTAGTGGTATAATTAGGACTAGTGTTATGGTTATGTATAAGGTTAGTGTTTGGGTGTATTCTAGTGTTAGTGCTAGGATTAGGGTTAGGGTTTGTTTTATGTTTAGTGCTAGTGTTAGTGTTAGGGATAGTCTTAGGGTTAGTTTTATGTCTAGGGTTAGGGCTATGGTTAGGCCTAGGGCTAGAGTTAGACTAAGGGTTAGGTCTAGGGTTAGGGTTAGTGTTAGAGCTAGGGTTAGTGGTAGGATTAGCGTTATGGCTAGGGTTAGGGTTAGTGTTAGGGCTAGGGTTAGGGCTATGGTTAAGGTTAGGATTAGGTCTAGGGTTATGTTTAGTGTTAGGGCTAGGGTTAGGGTTACGTTTAGGGCTAGGGTTACGGTTAGGGTTACCTTTAGGGCTAGGGCTAGGGTTAGGGTTAGGGTTACGTTAGGGCTAGGTTTATTTCTAGGGCTTGGGTGATTATTAGGGCTAAGCCTAGTGCTGGGTTTAGTGATAGACTTAGGGTTGGGATTAGGCTTGGTTTAGGGTAGGTGTTATGGTTAGGGTTAGTATTAGGGTTAGGTTTAGAACTATGGAAAGAGCTAGGGCTAGTGTTTGGTTTAGGGCTAGGCCTATGTCTAGCCCTAGGGTTATGATTTCAGGTAACCTTAGTGCTAGGTCTAGTGATAGACTGAGTGTTGTGATTAGCGTTGGTTTAGGGTTATGGTTAGGGTTAGAGTTAGGGCTAGGGATTGGTTTAGTGTTAGCGATAGGGTTTGGGTTAATGTTAGTGTTCAGGAAATGGTTAGGGTTAGGGCTAGGGTTAGGGTTAGGGTTAGGGCTAGAGTTATTGTTAGGGTTAGGGCTAGGGCTAGGGTTAGGGTTATGGTTAGGGTTAGGGCTAGGGTTAGGGTTAGAGTTAGGGGTAGTGTTAGGGTTAGTTTAGGGTTAGGTCTAGGTCTGTGTCTTAGGCTGGGGTTATGATTAGTGCTAACCCTAGTGCTAGGGCTAGAGTTAGAATTAGGGTTAAATTAGGATTATTTTAGGGTTAGGGTTAGTGTTAGTGCTAGTGTTAGGGTTAGGGTTAGGGCTAGGTTTAGGGTTAGGGTTAGGGCTAGGTTTAGGGTTAGGGTTAGGGCTAGGTTAGGGTTAGGGTTAGGGCTATAATTAGGGTTATGTTTAGCGTTCTGACTATAGTTAGGGCTAGGGTTAGCATTAGGGTTAGTTTTAGGGCTAGGGTTTTGTGTAGGGTTAGGTTAAGGCTAGGTCTATGGCTAAGGCTAAGGTTATGATTACAGCTAAGCTTAGTGCTGCAGCTAGTGATAGACACAGTGCTGGGATTATGGTTGGTTTAGGGTATACGTTAGGGTTAGGGTTAGGGTTAGGGTTAGGGTTAGGATTTTGTTCAGGGTTATGGTTGGGTTAAGGCTAGTGTTATGGTTAGCACTGAATTAGGGCTAATGTTAGGGCTAGGGTTATTGTTAGGGTTAGTGTTCCAGCTATGGTTAGGGTTAGGGTTAGGGCTAGGGTTATGGTTAGGGCTTGGATAGGGTTAAGGCTAGTGTTAGGGTTAGTGCTAAATAAGGGTTAGTGTTAGGCCTAGGGTTAAGGTTAGGGTTAGGGTTAGAGTTTGGGGTAGGGTTGGGGTTAGGGCTAGGTCTATGTATAAGGCTAGGGTTATGATTACGGCTAAGCCTAGTGCAAGGGTTACTGATAGATAGGGTTGGGGTTAGGGTTGTTTTAGTGTAAGGGTTAGGGTTAGGGTAGTGTTAGGGTTAGGGCTAGGGCTATATTTAGGGTTAGGGTTAGGGTTAGGGCTAAATTGGTGTTAGTGTGAGGGTTAGGGCTAGGGTTAGGGTTAGGGTTAGTTCTAGGGTTAGGGTTAGTCTTAGGTTTAGTGTTAAGGTTAGTTTTAGGGTTAGATCTAATGTTAGGATAAGTGCTAGGATTATGTTTAGGGTTTGTGTTAGGTTTAGGGCTAGTGTTAGTGTTAGGGCTAGGTTTAAGTTTAGGGTTAAGGATAGGGTTAGGGTTAAGGTTAGAGCTAGGGTTAGGATTAGGGTTAGGGTTTGGTTTGGGGCTAGGGTTAGAGTTTGCATTAGTGCTACAGTTAAGATTAGGGTTAGGTCTATGGTTAGGGTTAGGGCTAGGTTTAGAGTTAGGGTTCAGGTTAGTCTAGGGTTAGGGTTAGGGCTAGTGTTATGATTAGGACTAGGGTTAGGGTTAGGGATAAGGTTAGTGTTAGGCTTATGTCTAGTGTTACCATTAGGTCTAGGGTTAGGGTTAGGGTTTTTGTTAGGATTAGGGCTAGTGTTAATGTTAGGGCTAGGCTTAGGGTTAGGGTTAGGCTTAGGGCTAGGGTTAGGTTAAGTTTAGGGTTAGGGTTAGGGCTAGGGTTATGGCTAGGTTTAGGGTTATGTTTAGATTTAGGGCTAGTGTTAGGGTTAGGACTAAATTAGTGTTAGGGTTAGTGTTAGGGTTAGGGCTAAGGTTAGGTTTATGGTTAGGGCGAGGGTTAGGGTTAGGGTTAGGGCCAGGACTAGGTCTATATCTAAGGCTAGGGTTACCATTAGAGCTAAACCTAGTGCTAGGTCTAGTGATAGACATAGTGTTGGTGTTAGTGTTGGTGTTGTTTAGGGTTAGGGTTAGGGCTATTGCTAGGATTAGCATCGGATTTGGGCTAGGGTTAGGGTTAGGGTTAGCATTCTGGCTACTGTTAGGGTTAGGGTAGGGTAGATTTAGGGTTAGGGTTAGGGCTAGAGTTAGGGTTCGAGTTAGGGCTAGGGTTAGGTTAGGGTTAGGGTTAGGGCTAGGTCTATGTCTAAGGCTAGGGTTGTGATTAGGGCTAAGCCTAGTGTTAGGGCTAGTGATAGATGTAGGGTTGGGGTAAGTGTTGGTTTAGTCTAGGGTTAGGGTTAGGTTTATGGCTAGTTTTAAGGTTAGGGTTAGTGTTATGTTTAGGGCTAGGTCTATATCTAAGGCTAGGGTTAATATTAGGGCTAAGTCTAGTGCTGGGGCTAGTAATACACTTAGGGTTGGTGTTACGATTGGTTAGGGTAAGGGTTAGGGCTAGGGTTAGGGTTAGGGTTAGTGTTTGGGTTAAGGATAGTGTTTGGGTTAAGGCTAAATTAGGGTTCTTGTTTGGGTTAGGTTAGGGTTAGGGTGAAAGTTAGGTTTAGGTTTAGTGTTAGGGCTAGGCTATGGGTTAGGGTTAGGTCTAGGGTTAAGTTTAGTGTTAGGGTAAGGTCTAGTGTTAGGCTTAGGGCTAGTGTTAGGTTTAGGTTTTCTGTTAGAGTTAGGGCTATTGTTAGTGTTCGGTCTAGGGTTAGGCTTAAGGTTAGTGCTAGGTTTAGGCTTAAGGTTAGGGCTAGGATAGGGGTTAGGGTGAGGCTAGAGTTATTGTTAGGTTTTGCATTACCGCTAGTGTTAGGGTTAGTGTTAGGGCTAGGGTTAGGGCTAGGGTTAGGGTTCGGTTCAAGTTTAGGGATAGTGTTAGTGTTAGGGTTATGGTTAGGGTTAGGTTTAGGGTTAGGGTTAGAGTTAGGGTTAGGGTTAGGGTTAGGGCTAGCATTAGGCTTATGGTTAGGTTTAGGGCTAGAGTAAGTGTTAGGGTTAGGCTCCGTGTTAGTGTTAGGTTTCGTGTTACTGCTAGGATTAGGTTTAGAGTTAGGGCTAGTGTCATGGTTATGGTTAATGTTACAGATAGGGTTAGGGCTAGGTTTACTGTTAGATTTAGGTGTTGGTTCAAAGTTAATGTTAGAGTTAGGATTAGGGTTAGGGCTAGGGTTAGAATTAGGGTTAGGTTTAGGGCTACAGTTAGGGTTTGGGTTAGGGCTAGTGTTAGGGTTTGGTTTAGGGCTAGGTCTATGTCTAAGGCTAAGATTATGATTAGGGCTAAGCCTAGTGCTAGGGCTAGTGAAAGACTTAGGGTTGTGGTTAGGGTTGGTTTAGGGTTAGGGTGAGGGTTAGGGTTAGGGCTAGGATTATGGTTAGGGATAGGGCTAGGTTTAGGGTTGGTGTTCGGGTTACTTTGTGGTTACAGTTAGGGCTAGGCTTAGGGTTAGGGTTTGAGTTAGTGCTAGTATTAGCGTTAGGATTAGGGTTAGGGCTAGATTTAGGGGTAGGGTTAGGGTTAGAGCTAGGTCTATGTCTAAGTCTAGGGTTATGATTTGGGCTAAGCCTAGTGCTGGGGCTAGTGATTGATTTGGGTTTGGATTAGGGTTGTTTTAGGGTAAGGGTTAGGGTTAGGGTTAGTTTTAGTGTAGGGTTAGGTTTAGGGATAGGGTTAGGATTAAGGTTTGTGTTAGTATTAGGGCTAGGCTTTGGGTTAGGGTTAGGGTGAGGTTTAGGGTTAGGTCTAGCGTTAGGTATTGGGTTATGGTTAGGGCTAGGGTTAAGTTTAGTGTTAGTGTTAGGTCTAGTGTTAGGATTAGGGCTAGGGTTAGGTTTATGGTTTGTGTTAGGGTTAGGGCTAGTGTTAGTGTTAGGGCTAGGTTAAGGTTAGGGTTAGAGCTAAGTTTAGGGTTAAGGTTAGGGCTAGGTTTAGGGTTAAGTTTAAGGCTAGGGTTAGTGTAAGTTTAGGGCTAGGGTTAGTGCTAGGGTTAGGACTAGGGATAGGGTTAGTATTAGGGCTAGGGTTAGGGTTAGGTTTATCGTTACAACTACTGAGAGGTCTAAGAGTCAAAGGGATCACACAAATAAGACTAGTGTCTGCTAATACCGATAGAACCAAAAAGGGAGAGAACGATCCAACATGGGAAGTGGGAAACACAGCAGACTCATAGAATGGCAGATGTCCTAAATAACACTCTGGCCTCAGAATCAGCCCTTAAGGCATTCGGATCTGGCTCAAGAGCACGTGATAGTATTTTAGGCATGGAAACCCAAGGCACTCTGGGGGAAAAAAAGAAGAAGACCAAAATGAAAGCTCTCTGCAAGTGAGATCTCAGTGGAAAGAACAAGGCTACCAGAGAAGGAGGTACCTTTCTTTGAAGGGAGGAGAGAACTTCCACTTTGACTATGACCCTGTCAGAATAAGATTGAAGTCAGCGAACCCTAAAGGCTTCCATAGCCTCGGCAACTCATGACTAGAGCCTAGGGAGATTACTGACGCCATAAACAAGAGTGTCAAATTGTTAAATCAACAACAGGGGTCAATGTGTACTTACATCTCATGTGGGATCTTTCCTTAATGTGTTGTCCAATGTGCCAATGTGCAGTAATGCTATAACTAGTACTGAAACAGTATTTTTACACCTTGTGTTTCTGTGTGGGTGCATACTGATGAAATCTTTACTAAGTATATACTGAATCGATCTTCTGTATATAAAGATAATTTAAAATGAAAAAACTTGGTGTTAAATTGGAAATTGCATAGAAAATTAATCATTTAAAAAAATATCATGTTGGACCTAGTCCTTAATGTGCTGTACATTGTAGTATAATGCTATAACTAGTACTCAAACAGTATTTTCCACATTGTGTTTCTATGTGGGTGCAAACTGTTGAAATCTTTACTTAGCAGATACTAAACCGATCTTCTGTATACAGAGAATTGAAAATGAATCTTGATGCCAGTGAAAGGGGAGAGGGAGCAGGGAAAGGGGGAGGGTTACAGGTGGAAGGAAGTTATGGGGGGGAATCATTGTAATCCATATGATATACCTTGGAAATTTATATTCTAAATAAAAGTTAAAAAAATAAAAAAAAACAACTAAGGTTATGTCTAGGGTTCAGGTGTGGGTTATTTTTAGTGTTAGGGCTAGGGTTAGGGTTAGAGTTTGGTTAGCGTTAGGGTTAGGTTTAGGAAGAGTGTTATGAATAGGGCTAGGGTTAGAATTAAGGTGAAGGTTTTGGTTAGGGCTAGGGTTAGTTTTAGGTTTAAGAGTAGGTCTAGGCCGGCGCCGTGGCTCAACAGGCTAATCCTCCACCTTGCGGCACTGGCACACCGGGTTCTAGTCCCGGTCGGGGCGCCGGATTCTGTCCCGGTTGCCCCTCTTCCAAGCCAGCCCTCTGCTGTGGCCCGGAGTGCAGAGGAGGATGGCCCAAGTGCTTGTGCCCTGCACCCCATGGGAGACCAGGAAAAAGCACCTAGTACCTGGCTCCTGCCATCGGATGAGCGTGGTGTGCCGGCCGCTGTGCGCCAGCCACGGCAGCCATTGGAGGGTGAACCAACGGCAAAGGAAGACCTTTCTCTCTGTCTCTGTCTCACTGTCCACTCTGCCTGTCAAAAAAAAAAAAAGAGAGAGTAGGTCTATGTCTAAGGCTAGGCTTATGACTGGGTCTAAGTTTAGAGCTAGGGCTAGTGATAGACTTAGCTTTGGGGTTAGAGTTGGTTTAGTGTTGATTTAGTGATATTGCTAGGGTTAGGGCTAAGGTTAGTGTTAGGGATAGCGTTAGCACTACAGTTAGGGTTAGGGTTTGGGCTAGTGTTAGGGTTAGGGCTAGGATTAGGGTTAGGGTTAGTGTTTTGTCTATGGTTAGGGTTAGGATTAGGTTTAGTGTTAGGGTTAGGGCTAGCTTTAGAGTTAGGGCTAGGACTAGGGTTAGGGCTATGGTTAGGGTTAGGGCTAGTGTTAGGGTTAGGGCTAGGGCTAGGTTTAGGGTTAGTGTTTGGGTTACTGTTAGGGTTAGGGTTAGGGCTAGGGTAGGGTTAGGGTTAGGAAGAGTGTTATCATTAGGGCTAGGTTTAGGGTTAGGTTTAGTGATTGGTTTAGGGGTAGGTCTATTTCTAAGGCTAGGGTTATGATTAGGGTTAAGCCTAGTGCTAGTCTAGTTATAGACTTAGCTTTGGGGTTTGGGTTGCCTTAGGGTTGGGGTTAGGGCTAGGGCTAGGCTTAGGGTTAGGGTTAGGGTTAGGGTTAGTGTTATGGCTAGGTTCAGGGTTAGTGTTAGGGTTAGGGGTAAGTTTAGGGCTAGTGTTAGAATTAGGGTTTTGGCTAGGGCTAGTTCTAGGACTATGGTTAGGGTTAGGTGTAGGGCTAGTGTTAGTGTTAGTGCTAGGATTAGGGATAGGTATAGGTTTAGGGTTAGTGTTAGGGTTAAGGCTAGATTTAGGGTAATGTCTAGCGTTAGGCTAGGGTTGGGTTAGATCCAGGGTTAAGGTTAGGCTTAGGGTTAAGGTTAGGGTTAGGGTTTGGGTTATTTCTTGTGTTAGGGTCAGGTCTAGGGCTAGTGTTAGTGTTAGTGCTAGGATTAGGGATAGGTATAGGTTTAGGGTTAGGGTATGTTTAGGGTTAAGGCTAGATTTAGGGTAATGTCTAGCCTTAGGCTAGGGTTGGGTTAGATCCAGGGTTAGGGTTAGGATTAGGGTTAAGGTAGAGTTAGGGTTTGGGTTATTTCTTGGGTTAGGGTCAGGTCTAGGGCTAGGATTAGTGTTAGGGTTAGGACTAGTGTTAGTGTTTGGGCTAGGTTCAGGGTTAGGGTTAGTGTTAGGGTTAGGGTTAGATTTAGGGTCTTGGCTAGGGTTAGGGTTAGGGTTAAGGTTAGGGTTAGGGTTATGGTTTAGGGTTAGTGTTAGGTCTAGGGTTAAGGTTAGGTTTATGGCTAGGGTTAGGGTTAGGGTTATCATTAGGGTTAGGGCTAGGGTTAGATTTAGTGTTAGCTAGGGCTGGGGTTAGGTTTAGGGTTAGGGCTAGGGATAGGGTTAGGGTTAGGTTTGTGTTAGTGTTATGTCTAGTTTTAGTGTTAGTGTTAGGGCTAGGTTTAGGGTTAGGGTTAGGGTTAGTGTTAGGGTTAGGGTTAGGGTTATGGTTAGGGCTAGGGCTAGGGTTAGAGTTAAGGTTGTGTTTATGGTTAGGGCTAGGGTTAGGGTTAGTGTTAGTGCTAGGGTTGGGGTTAGGGTTAGCTTTATGGCTCGGTTTAGGGTTAGGGTTAGGGCTAGGTTTAGGGTTAGGTTTAGGGATAGTGTTAGGCTTAGGGTTAGTGTTAGGTCTAAGATTAGGGTTAAGTTAGAGCATTGGTATTTTTAGGATTAGGGTTAGGGTTTGGCTTAGTGCAAGGATTAGGGTTAGTCTTAGGGCTAGGGCTAGGTTTAGAATCATTGTTAGTGCTAGTGTTTGGGTTAGGGTTAGGGTTAGGGTTAGGGTTAGGGTTAGGGTTAGGGTTTGTTCTAGTGTTATGATTATGCCTGCGTTGGATTGTGTTCAGGGTTACCTTTAGGGCTAGGATTAGTTTTAGATTTAGGGCTAGGTTTATGGATAAGGCTAGGTTTATGATTATGGCTAAGCCTAGTGCTTGGGCTAGTGATAGACTTTGGGTTCATGTAGGGTTGGTTTAGCATTAGGGAGAGGTTTAGCATTAGGGTTAGGGTTAGGGTTAGGGCTAGGGTTAGGTTTATGGTTAGGGTTAGGGTTAGGTCTAGGGTTAGGGTGTATATCTAAGGCTTGGGTTATGATTATGGCTAAGCCTTGTGCTAGGGCTCATTTTAGACTTAGGGTTGGGGTTATGGTTGGTTTAGGGTTTGTGTTAGGTTAGGGTCTAGGGCTAGGGCTAGGTTTAGTAAGCACTAGGGTTAGGGTTATGGTTAGGGCTAGGATTAGGAGTAAGGCTAGTGCTAGGGTTAGGGTTAGGGTTATGGCTAGTTTTAGGGTTAGGGCTAGGGTTAGAGTTAGGATTAGGTGTAGGATTAGGTTTAGGTTTAGGTTAGAGCTAGGATTAGGGTTAGGGTTAGTGTTAGGACTAGGGTTAGGGTTAGGGCTAGTGTTTCAATCAGGGCTAGGGTTAGGGTTAGGGTTAGTGTTAGGGTTACTGCTAGTGTTATTGTTAGGGCTCAGCTTAGGTTAGGGTTAAGGCTAGGGCTAGGGTTAGGGTTGGGGTTAGGTTTAAGTCTAGGTTTAGGTAAGGGCTAGGTTTAGGGTTAGGGTTAGGGCTAGTGTTATGGTCAGGGCTTGGGCTAGGGTTAGTGTTAGGGTTAGCATTATGGCTAGGCTTAGGGTTAGTGTTAGGGGTAGGGTTAGTCTTTGGGTTAGTGTTAGGGTTCGAACTAGTGTTAGTGTTAGAGCTAGGTTTAGGGTTACTATTACGGCTTGGGTTAGGGTTGGGGTTAGGGTTAGTGTTAGGGTTTGGGATACGTCTTTTCTAAGTCTAGGTTTATTTTTAGGGCTAAGCCTAGTGATAGACTTAGGGTTAGGTTAAGGGTTTGTTTAGGGTTAGGGTTAGGGTTAGGGTTAGGGTTAGGGCTAGGGTTCGTGATAGGGTTAGCATTAGTGTTAGGGCTAGGGTTAGTGTTAGGGCTAGGCTAGCTAAGGTTAGTGATAGGTTTAGGGAAAGAGTTAGAGTTAGGGTTGTCATTAGGGCTAGGGTTAGGGTTAGGTTTAGGTTTAGGGTTAGGGCTCTTGTTATGTTTAGGGCTAGGGTTAGGATTACGTTTAGGGTTAGGGTTAGGGCTAGGGTTAGGTTTAGGGCTAAGTCTATATCCTAGGCCAGGTTAATGAGTAGGGCAAAGCCTAGTGCTGGGTCTAACACTGGGGTTATTGTTGATTAGCATCAGGGTTATTGTTGGTTTAGGGTTAGGGTTTTTTAGGGCTAGGGTTAAGGTTAGTGTTAGGGTTATTGTTAGGGTTAGGGCTAGGGTTAGTGTTTGGGCTAGGTTTAGGGTTAGGTTTAAGGCTAGGGCTAGTGTTAGGGTTATGGTTAGGGTTAGTTCTAGGTTTAGGTTTAGTGTTAGGGCTAGGTTTAGGGTTAGCGTTAAGGTTAGTGTTAGGGTTAGGGCTAGGTTTAGGTATAGATTTAAGTTTAGGGTTAAGACTAGGGCTAGGATTAAGGTTAGTGTTATGGCTAGGGTTCGGGTTAGGGCTACGATTTGGTTTAGGTTTAGGGTTAGGGCTAGGGTTAGGGTAACTATTATTCTAGGGTTAGGGTCTTGGCTTGTGTTATGATTAGGGCTAGGGTTAGGTTTAGGGTTACGTTTAGTGTTAGGGTTAGGTCTAGTGTTAGGATTAGGGCTAGGGTTTGTGTTAGGGTTAGTGTTAGGGCTAGTGTTATGTTTAGGGCTAGGGTTAAGGTTAGTGTTAATGTTATGGTTAGGGTTAGAGTTAGGGTTAGTGCAAGGTTTAGTGTTAGGATTATGGCTAAGGCTTGGTCTAAGGCTTGGTTTAAGATTAAGGCTAAGCCCAATGCTAGGGCTAGGGTTAGGTTTAGGATTGGGATTAGGGCTTTGATTAGGGTTAGGTCTAGTGCTAGGGCTAGGACTAGGGATAGGGTTAGGGTTAGGGTTAAGTTTAGGGCTAGTGTTAGGATTAGGGTTAGGGCTAGTGCTAGTTCTAGGACTATGCTTAGGTTTAGGTGTAGGGCTAGTGTTAGTGTTAGTGCTAGGGTTAGGGGTAGGGGTAAGGGTAGGGTTAGAGTAAAGGCTAGATTAGATTAATGTCTAGCGTTTGCAAGAAGGCTAGTGTTGGATTAGAGCTAGGGTTAGGGTTAGGGTTAGGGTTTGGGTTAGGGTTATTTCTTGGGTTAGGGTTAGGGTTAGGGCTAGTGTTATGATTAGGGCTAGGGTTAGGTTTAGGTTTAGGGTTACTAGTGTTAGGGTTAGGCTTAGTGTTAGGATTAGGGATAAGGTGAGGGTTAGGTTTTGTGTTATGGTTAGGGCTAGTGTTAGTGTTAGGGCTAGATATAGGGTTAGGATTAGGGTTAGGGTTAGGGCTAGGGCTAGGTTTGGATTTAGGGTCATGGTTAGGGTTAGGGCTATGTTAGGGCTAGTGTTAGGGCTAGGGTTTGGGTTAGGTTTAGACTTATGGCTAGCGTTATGTTTACGGTTATCTTTAGGGCTAGGGTTAGGGTCAGGGTTAGGGCTTGGGTTATTCTTAGGTTTAGGTTTAGTGTTAGCACTAGTGTTATGATTAGTGCTAGGGTTAGGGTTAGGTTTAAGGCTAGGGTTAGGTTAAGGCTAGTTCTATGTCTAAGGCTAGGTTTATGAATAGGGCTAATGCTAGTGCTATGGCTAGCTCTAGACTGTGGTTTAGGATTGGTGTTAGGGTTAGGGTTAGAGCTAGGGTTAGGGTTATTGCTAGGGCTAGGGTTAGGGTTAGTTTTAGGGCTAGGATTAGGGTTAAGGTTAGGGCTAGGGTTAGACTTAGGGTTCAGGTTAGGGCTAAAGTTAAGTTTAGGGCTAGTGTTATTGAAATGGCTAAGGTTAGGTTCAGGGTTTGTGTTAGGGTTAGGTTTAGTGTTATAGTTAGGGCTAGGTTTACATTTAGGGGTTTTTGTTAGGGTTAGGTCTTGTGTTATTGTTAGGGCTAGGCTTAGGTTTAGGGTTAGTGCAAGGGTTAGGGTGGGTTAGGGTTAGGTCTAGGTTTAGGGTTACAGCTAGTGTTAGGGTTAGGCTTAGGGATAGTATTATGATTAGGACTAGGTTTAGGATTAGGGTGAGGGTTTGGTTTAGGGCTAGGGTTAGTGTTAAGGTTAGGGTTAGGTCTATGTGGAAGGCCAGGTTTATGTTTCAGGCTAAGCCTAGTGCTAACGCTATTGATAAACTTAGGGTTGGGGTTATGGTTGGTTTAAGTTAGGTTCAGGGTTAGGATTTGGTTTAGGGCTAGGGTTAGTGTTAGGGCTAGGGCTAGGGTTAGGGTTAGGACTAGGGTTAGGTTTAGGGTTAGTGTTATGGCTAGGGTTAGGTTTAGGTTTAGGACTAGGGCTATGCTTAGGGTTAGGGTTAGGGTTAGGATTAGGGCTAGGTTGTGGGTTAGTGCTAGGGCTATGGTTAGGGTTAGAGTTAGCATTACATCTATGGTTAGGTTTTTTTTAGGGATAGGTTAGGGTTAGGGCTAGAGCTAGTATTAGGGTTAGGGTTAAGTTTAGTGTTAAGGTTAGGTCTAGTGCTAAGCCTAGTGTTATGGCTAGTGATAGACTTAGGGATAGGGTTAGGGTTGGTTTAGGGTTAGGGTTAAAGTTAGGGATAGAGTTAGGGTTAGGGTTAATTGTAGTGTTAGAGTTAGAATTAGGGTTAGTGTTAGGGTTATGGTTACTCTTAGGTTTAGGGTTCGGGTTAGTGTTTGGGTGAGGGTTAGGGCTAGGATTAGGGTTAGAGTTAGTGTTAGTACTGGTTGTAAGGTTAGTTTTAGTGTTTGGTTAGTGCTAGGGTTATGATTAGGGCTAGGGTTAGGTTTAGGGTTAAGTTTTGTGTTAGGGTTAGTTTTAGAGTTAGGATTAGGGCTAGGGTAAGGTTAGGGTTAGTGTTATGATTAGGGCTAGTGTTAGTCATAGGGCTAGGTTTAGGGTTAGGCTTAGGGCTAGGCTTAAGTTTATGGTTAGGGTTAGGTCTATGTCTAAGGTTAGGGTTATGATTAGGGGTAAGCCTAGTGCTAGGGCTCTTGATAGACCTAGGGTTAGAGTTTGGGTTGTTTTAGGGTTAGGGTTAGGGTTAGGGTTAGGGTTAGGTCTTGGGCTAGGCTTAGTGTGAGCATTAGGGCTAGTGTTAGGATTAGCGTTAGCATTAGCACAAGGATTAGGGTTCGGGTTAGGGCTAGGATTAGGGTTAGGGTTAGCTTTATGGCTAGGGTTAGGGTTAGGGTTAGGTTAGGGCCAGAGTTAGGGTTAGGATTAGTGTTATGATTAGGGCTAGAGTTAGAGTTAGGTTTAGGTTTAGGGTTAGGGTTAGGGTTAGGGCTAGTGTTATGACTATGGCTAGGGTTAGTGTTATGACTATGTTTAGGGTGAGGGTTAGTGTTATGGTTACAGTTAGGGTAAAGGTTAGGTTAGGGTTATGTTTAGGGCTACGTTTAGGGTTAGTGTTAAGGCTAGGTTTTGGGTTAGTGTTAGGGTTAGGGCTACATCTATGTTCAAAGCTAGGTTTATAATTAGGGCTAAGCCTAGTGTTATGGCTAGTGATAGACTTAGGGATAGGGTTAGGGTTGGTTTAGGGTTAGGGTTAAAGTTAGGGATAGAGTTAGGGTTAGGGTTAATTGTAGTGTTAGAGTTAGAATTAGGGTTAGTGTTAGGGTTATGGTTACTCTTAGGTTTAGGGTTAGGGTTAGTGTTAGGGTGAGGGTTAGAGGTAGTTTTACGACTAGGTTTAAGGTTAGGGTTAGCGTTAGGGTTAGGGTTAGAGTTAGGGCTAGAGTAAGGATTAGGGTTAAGACTGGGCCAGGGTTAGTATTAGGGTTAGGGCTAGTATTATGATTAGGGCTAGGTTTAGGATTAGGGTGAGGGTTGGGTTAGGGCTAAGGTTAGTGTTAGGTCTATTTGTAAGGCTAGGTTTATGTTTCGGGTTAAGCCTAGTGCAAGGCTAGTGATAGATTTAGGGTTTGTGTTATGGTTTAGGTTCAGGGTTAGGGTTAGGGTTAGGGCTAGGGTTAGGTTTAGGGTTAGTGTTACAGCTAGGGTTAGATTTAGGGTTAGGCTAGGGTTAGGGTTAGGGTTATGGTTAGGGTTAGGGTTTAGGGTTAGGATTAGGGCTAAGTTGTGGGTTAGTTTTAGGGCTATGGTTAGGGGTAGGGTTAGAGTTATATCTGTGGTTAGGTTTTTTGTTAGGGCTAGGGTTAGGTTTAGTGTTAGCATTAGGGCTAGGGTTAGTGTTCGGGTTAGTGTTTGAGTGAGGGTTAAGGCTAGTATTAGGGTTAGGGTTAGTGTTAGGGTTAGAGTTAGTATTAGTGTTAGGACTGGGTGTAAGGTTTGGTTTAGTGTTTGGTTAGGGCTAGGGTTATGATTAGGGCTAATATTAGGTTAGAGTTAAATTTAGTGTTAGGGTTAGTTTTAGTGTTACATTAGGACTAGGGTAAGGTTAGGGTTAGTGTTATGGTTAGGGCTCGTGTTAGTCTTAGGGCTATGTTAAGGGTTTGGGTTATGGCTTAGCTTAAGGTTAGGGTTAGGGCTAGGGTTAGGGTTAAGTTTAGGGCTAGGTCTATGTCTAAGGTTAGGGTTATGATTAGGGCTAAGCCTAGTGTTAATGCTCTTGATAGACCTAGGGTTAGAGTTAGGGTTGTTTTAGGGTTAGGGTTAGGGTTAGGGTTAGGTCTCGGGCTAGGCTTAGGATTAGTGTTAGGGCTAGGGTTAAGTTTAGGGTTCACGTTAGTGTTATCATTAGCGCTAAGTTGGGGTTAGGGTTAGGTCTAGGGTTAGGTTAGGTTTAGGGCTAGTGTTAGGGTTAGTGTTAGGGCTAGGGTTAGGGTTAGCTTTTTGGCTAGGGTTAGGGTTAAGGTTAGGTTAGGGCCAGAGTTAGGGTTAGGATTAGTGTTATGATTAGGGCTAGGGTTAGAGTTAGGGTTAGATTTAGGGTTAAGGTTAGGGCTACTGCTATGGTTACAGCTAGGATTAGAGTTAGGGTGAAGGTGAGGGTTTGTGTTAGGGTTACGGCTTCGTCTATGTCTAAGGCTATGTTTATAATTAGGGATAAGCCTTGTACTAAGGCTAGTGATAGACTTAGGGTGAGGGTTAGGGTTGGTTTAGGGTTAGGGTTAGGGTTCGGGTTAGGTGTAGTGTTAGGGTTAGAGTTAATGTTAGTTTAGGGTTAGGGTTACTGTTAGATTTAGGTTTAGGGCTAGGTTTAAGGTTAGGGTTAGGGTTAGTGTTAGTGTTATGACTAGGTTTCAGTTTAGGGTTAGGGTTAGGGTTAGTGTTAGTGTTAGGTTTTTGTTTAGGGTTAAGGCTGGGCCAGGGTTAGGGTTAGGGTTAGGGTCAGGGCTACGTTTAGCATTAGTTTAAGTCTAGGGCTATGGTTAGTTAGGGTTAGGGCTAGGGTTAGGGTTAGTGTTAGGGCTGGTGTTAGGGTTAGTGTTAGGGCTAGGTTTAGGGTTAGTTTTAGGGTTAGCGCTGGGGTTAGGTTTAGGGTTAGGGCTAGGGTTAGCGTTAGGGCTAGTGTTTTGATTAGGGCTAGCGTTAGTGTTCGGGTTAAGTTTTGTTTTAGGCTTAGGTGTTGTAATAGGGTTAGAGTTAGGGTTAGTGTTAGGTTTAGGGTTACTATTAGGTTTAGGGTTAGGGTTAGTGTTAGTTTTAGGGCTAGTGTTAGTGTTAGGACTAGGTTTAGGGTTAGGGTTAGTGTTAGGGTTAGTGTTAGGGTTAGGGCTAGGTTAGGTTTAGGGTTAATGCTAGGGCTAGGTTTAGGGTTAGTGTTAGGGATAATTTGAGGCTTAGTGTTAGGGATAGGGTTAGGTTTAGCATTAGGGCTAATGTTAGGGTTTCAGTTAGGGCTAGGGTTAGGGTTAGGGCTAGGGTTAGGTTTAGTGTTAAATTTAGTGTTTGAATTAGGTCTAATGGTAGGAATAGGGTTGGGTTAGGGCTAGTGTTAGTGTTACAGCTTGGTTTAGGGTTAGTGTTAGGGCTAGTTGAGTGTTAGGGTTAGTGCTACAACTAAGGTTAGGGTTAGGGCAAGGGCTAGGGTTAGGGTTAGGGGTAGGGGTAGGGTTAGGGTTAAGGCCTGGGCTAGGGTTAGTGTTAGGGTTAGATCTAGGGTTAATTAGGGTTAGAGTTATGGTTAGGTTTAGAGACAGGGTTATGGTTAGGTTTATTTATTTATTTTTTTTGGTTAGGTTTATTTTAAGGCTAGGGTTAGTTAGGGCTATACTTAAGGTTAAGGTTATGGCTAAGGTTAGTGTTAGGGTTAGTGTAACAACTAGGGTTAGGTTTAGAGTTAGGGCGAGGTTTAGGCTTAGTGTTAGGGCTATACTTAAGGTTAAGGTTAGGGCTAAGGTTAAGGTTATCATTAGCTCTAGGGCTAGGGTTAGGGTTACGGCAAGGGCTAGGGTTAAGGTTAGAGTTAGGAATTTGGTTAATGTTAGGGTTAGGGCTAGGTTTAGGGTTAAAGTTAGGGTTTGGGTTAGGGCTAGGGTTATAGTTGGTGTTAAAGTAAGGGTTAGGTTTAGGGTTAGGGCGAGGTTTAGGCTTAGTGTTAGGGCTATACTAAGGTTAAGGTTAGGGCTAAGGTTAAGGTTATCATTAGCTCTAGGGCTAGGGTTAGGGTTACGGCATGGGCTAGGGTTAAGGTTAGAGTTAGGAATTTGGTTAATGTTAGGGTTAGGGCTAGGTTTAGGGTTAAAGTTAGGGTTTGGGTTAGGGCTAGGGTTATAGTTGGTGTTAAAGTAAGGGTTAGGTTTAGGGTTAGGGTTACTCTAGGGTTAGGGTTAGGGTTAGGGCTAGGGTTAGGGTTAGGATAGGGTTAGTGTTATAATTAGGGCTAGGGTTAGGTAATGTGTTAGGGTTAGGGCTAGGGCTAATATTAGGATTAGATTTAGGGCTGTTGTTAGGTTTAGGGTTAGGGTTTGCCTAGGGCTAGGGTTAGGGTTAGTGTTAGGGTTAGGGTTAGGTTTAGAGTTAGTGTTATGACTAGGGTTATGGTTAGGTTAGGTTTAGGGCAAGGGTTAGGATTATGGTTAAGGCTATTTTTATGTCTAAGGTTAGGTTTATGATTAGAGTTAAGCCTAGTGCTAGGGCTAGTGATAGACTTTGCATTGTGGTTAGGGTTGTTTTAGGGTTAGGACTAGGGTTAGGGTTAGGGCTAGGCCTAGGGTTAAGGTTAGGGCTAGGGCTAGGGCTATTTTTAGAGTTAGAGCTAGGGTTAGGGTTAGGGTTTGCATTAGCGCTAAAGTTAGCATTAGGGTTAAGGCTAGGGTTTGGTTTAGGCCTAGGGTTAGAGTTAGCATTAGCGCTAAGGTTAGCATTAGGGTTAAGGCTAGGGTTTGGTTTAGGCCTAGGGTTAGAGTTAGGTTTCAGGTCAGGGCTAGGGTTATGTTTAGGGATAGTGTTATGATTAAAGCTAGGGTTAAGCTTAGGGATAAGGTTAATCTTAGGGTTATGTCTAGTGTTACAATTAGGGCTAGGGTCAGGGTTAGGGTTTGTTTAGGGTTAGGCCAGTGTTAGTGATAGGGCTAGACCTAGGGTTGTAGTAAGGCCTAGGGCTTGGGTTAGGGTTATGTCTAGGGTTAAGGTTAGTGTAAGTGCTAGGGTTAGTGTTAGAGTCAGTGTTACAGCTAGGGTTAGGGTTAGTGTTTTGGCTAGGGTTATGGTAGAGTTAGCACTAGGGTTAGAGTTAGGGCTAGGTTTATGGTCATTGTTATGGCTAGTGTTGTGTAAGGTTTGGGTTAGGGTTAGGGTTGGGGCAAGGTCTATGTCTTAGGCTAGGGTTATGATTAGGGCTAAGCCTAGTACTAGGGCTAGTGAAAGACTTAGGGCTGTGTTAGGCTTGGTTTGGGGTAAGGGTAAGGTTTAGGGTTAGGTCTAGGGCTAGGTTTAAGGTTAGAGTTAGGGATAGGGCTAGGGTTAGGGTTAGGGTTAGGGCTAGGGTTAGGGTTAGGGTTAACATTCGGGCTACAGTTAGGGTTAGGGTTAGGGCTAGGGTTAGGGTTAGTTTTATGGCTAGGTCAATATCTAAGGCTAAGGTTAAGATTAGTGCTAAGTCTTGTGCTGGGGCAGGTGATAGATTATGTTTGCATTTAGGGTTGGTTTTGGGTTAGGGTTAAGTCTAGTGTTAGTGTTATGGCTAAATTAGGGTTAGTGTGGGGGTTAGGGCAAGGGTTAGGGTTAGGATTAGGGTTAGGGTCAGGCTTAGCGTTAGGGCTAGGGTTAGGGCTAGGTTTATGTTAGGGTTAGGGCTAGAGTTAGTGTTAGGACTAGGTTTAAGTTTAGGGCTAGGGCTAGGGTTAGGGTTAAGGTTAGGACTAGTGTTAGGGTTAGAGTTAGGGTTAGGTTTATGTCTAAGGCTAGGGTTATGATTAGGGCTAAGCCTAGTGCTAGGGCTAGTGATGGACTTATGGTTGGGGTTAGGGTTGGTTTAGGGTTAGGGTTAAGTTTAGTTTTATGGCTAGTGTTAGGGTTAGGGCTTGGGCTAGGTTTAGGGTTAGTGTTTGGGTTACTGTTAGGGTTAGAGTTAGGGCTAGTATTAGGGCTAGGGGTAGGGTTAGTTCTAGGTTTAGGGGTAGGTATAGGGTTTGGGTTATGGCTAGGTCTATGTCTAAGGCTAGGTTTATGATTAGGGCTAACCTAGTGCTAGGGCTAGTGATTGATTTGGGTTGGGGTTTGGGTTAGTTTAGGGTAAGGGTTAGGGTCAGGCTTAGCATTAGGCTTTGGGTAAGATTTAGGTCTAGTGTTAGGGTTAAGATTTGTGTTATGGTTAGGGCTAGGCTTTGGGTTAGGGTTGGGGAGTGGATGAGGGTTAGGACTAGCATTAGGAGTAGGGTTATTGCTAGGGTTAAGATAAGTTTAGTGTTAGGGTTAGGTCTAGTGTTAGGATTAGGGCTAGGGTTAGGTTTAGGGTTTGTTAGGGTTAGAGCTAGAGTTAGTGTTAGGGCTAGATTTAGGACAGGGTTAGGGCTAGGGTTAGGGTTAAGGTTAGGGCTAGGGTTTTGGTTAGGATTAGGGCTAGGGTTATGGTTAGGATTAGGGCTATGTCTAGGGTCAATGTTAGGGTTAGGGCTAGGGATAGGGTTAGTGTTAGGGCTAGGGTTAGGGTTAGGTTTAGCATTACAGCTAAGGTTATGTCTAGGGTTAGGGCTTGGGTTAGGGTTATATTAGGGTTAGGGTTAGGGTTAGGGTTAGGGTTAGGGTTAGGTTTAGGAAGACTGTTATGATTAGGTCTAGGGTTAGGATTAGGGTGAGGGTTTTGGTTAGGGCTAGTGTTAGTGTTAGGTTTAGGAGTAGGTCTATGTCTAAGGCTAGGGTTATTATTAGGACTAAGTCTAGTGCTAGGGCTAGTGATAGACTTAGCTTTGGGGTTAGGGTTTGTTTAGAGTTCGGGTTAGGGCAACTGCTATGGTTAAGGTTGGGGTTAGGGCTAAGGTTAGGGTTAGGGTTAGCGTTAGCAATACATTTAGTGCAAGGTTTAGCGTTAGGGTTAGGGTTAGGGCTAGGGTTAGAGTTAGGGTTTGGGTCAGGTCTAGGGTTATGATTAGAGCTAGTGTTATGGTTAGTGCTAAGGTTAGGGCTAGGGTTAGAGTTATGAGTAGCCTTCAGGCTACGGTTAGGTTTAGTGTTAGTGTTAAGGATAGGGCTAGGGTTAGCTTTAGGGTTATGGTTAGCGTTAGTGTTAGGGTTAGTGCTAGGTTTTGCTTTAGGTATAGGGCTAGGTTTTGGGGTAGAGTTACGGTTAGGACTAGGACTATGTCTAATCTAGGGTTATGATTAGGGCTAAGCCTAGTGCTGCGCCTAGTGATAGACTTAAGTTTGGGGTTAGGGTTGGTTTAGGTAAGGGTTAGGGTTATGGTTAGCATTAGGGTTAGGGTTATGTTTAGGGCTAGGGTTAGGGTTAGTCAGGGTTAATGCTAGTATTAGGATAACGGTTAAATTAGGGTTAGTGTTAGGGTTAGGTTAGGGTTTTGTTTAGGGTCAGGGCGATGATTAGGGTTAGGTCTAGCGTTAGGGGTAGAGTTACCTTTAGTTTTAGGGTTAAGGTTAGTGTTACGGTTACATCTAGTGTTAGGATAAGGCAGGGTTCAGTTTAGGGTTTGTGTTAGGGTTAGGGCGGCTAGTGTTAGTGTTAGGGCTAGGTTTTGGGTTAGGTTTAGGTCTAGGGTTAGAGTTAAGGTAAGGGCTAGGGTGAGGGTTAGGGTTAGGGCTAGGGCTAAGGTTAGTGTTAGGGTTAGGATTAGGGTTAGGGTTTGTATTATGGCTAAGTGTATGGATAGGGTTAGGGCTTGGGTTAGGGTTAGTGTTAGGGCTAGGTTTAGGTTTACAGTTAGTGTTAAGTTTAGGGTTAAGGTTAGGACTAGTGTTATGATTAGGGCTTGGTTCAGATTAGGTTGAGGGTTAGGGTGAGGGTTAGTGTTATTTTTAGGGTTAGGTCTATGTCTAAGGCTAGAGAAATGATTAGGGCTAGGTCTAGTGCTAGAGCAAGTGATAGACTTGGCTTTGGTGTTAGGGTATGTTTTGGGTTCAGGTTATGGCTAGGCTAGGGTTAAGATTAGGGTTAGGCCTAGGCTTAGCATTAGGGTTAGTTATAGCTAGGGTTAGGATTAGAGTGAGGTCTAGGGTTAGGTTTAGGGTTAGTGCTATGGTTAGGTTTATGGATAGGTTTAGAGTTAGTTTTAGGGCTAGGGCTAGGGCTAGGGCTAGGGTTAGGGTTAGGGCGAGGGTTAGGGTTAGCGTTAGGGCTAACCTGCATTCGGCCAGGCACCCGACCTCAGCCCTGTCCCCAACTCACCGTCCTAGGCTGCGAAGCACTGTGTGTGTGTGTTGTGTGTGTGTGCGTGTTGTGTCTCCCACACCGACACCTGACTCCCTCCCCTAGGCCCTGCTCTAGAGCTCCTGGGCCTTAGGCTGCCCGCACCAGTCCGGGGGGCTGTACCCAGGCCCCAGGCTTTCGACCTCTTAGCCTGCTGGCGCACTGCTCAGTGTGTCTCCTCGTCTCTGTGAGCGAAGCCACGGCCAGGGTGTCCGGTACCGGGGTAGGTACAGGTCCGGCCTGCTATGGTGGCACGGCCTAGCCTACCGCAGAGGGACTTCACGCAACAAGCAGTGCGGGGGCCGTGCCCGCTGAGTCCCAGAGCCGGAGCAGGAGGCTGGCATTTGGGTGGTGGGCAGCTGCGGGCCCGGAGGATGGGGGCCTGAAGCGGGATGGGTTTCGAACACCTGGCCCCGAGAGACGGGGCTGAGGTGCGGTCACGGAGCAGAGCCCAGCAACCTGAGGCTTCCGGGAAGGCAGGCTGGAGCCGCCATTGGCTTGGCAAAGCCACCCCACATCTGTCCAGACAGCCTGGAGTGGCAGGCCCGGCTGTCGGCACATGTCCGCTTGCTGCCCGCGGGCCTCCACGCGCAAGTGGCCCCACATTGCTCTGCGCTGCCGCCCCCTGCGGGCCCACAGGGGTCCCGTCCCGTCCCGTCCAGTCCCATCCTGTCCTGTCCAGTCCCGTCCCGTGGGGAGCCCAGGTGCCGCTGAGCCCCGAACCCTTGACCGCCCACACTCCGGTCACGCGGGGGTCATGAGACAGTCCATGTGCCCCTCCGGGCACCACGTGACAGCCCCAAACTCAGCCACGAGCTCGTGCCGCGAGAGCCCACACTTCTGGTCACGGGTGGATCACACCAGCAGCCTGTGGGAGAGGACCCGCCCAACACGCCCGCCCCCCAGGGGCCTGCAAGCCTCCACTGTGCATGAGCAAGGCGGGCGGGGGCGCTGGGGCCCAGAGCTTCCCGCAGAGAAGGTTTCTGGGCTCGTGCATGCCCGCACGCGTGTTCCTGAGGCCTCCAGAGGCCGGCCTCAGCCTCTAGGTAGGACTTGTGGCCCTTTGGAGCACCGGGCTGGCTCTTGCATGCCCTGGGGCGGGCGAGACGCAGACCAGGCCCCGTGCGGCCAGGCCTGCTGTCCTGACCGCGGGCCTCTCTCCAGCCGCGCGGCCTGCATTCTGCCCTGCAGTCGGCCGCGCACCTGACCTCAGCCCTGTCCCCAACCCGCTGTCCTGGGCTGCACAGCACTGTGTGTGTGTGTGTTTGTGTGTGTGTTGTGTCTCCCGCCCTGACACCTGACTCCCTCCCCTAGGCCCTGCTCTAGAGCTTCTGGGCCTTAGGCTGCCCGCACCAGTCCGGGGGGCTGTACCCAGGCCCCAGGCTTTCGACCTCTTAGCCTGCTGGCGCACTGCTCAGTGTGTCTCCTCGTCTCTGTGAGCGAAGCCACGGCCAGGGTTGCGGGGCATGAGTACAGCCATGGTGCGGCCAGGCCAGGCCAGGCCCTGGGGCTCCGCATGCGCGGGCGCGCCCGCCCAAGCTGCGTGGGACGGAGCCAGGTGGAGCCAGGGCCCGTGGAGCCAGCTGACAGGTGTCCCGGGGATAGCAGTGCAGGGAGGGGCCCGGGTGCGCGCACGTGGCCCCCAGACTGGGCGGCGCCAAAGAGGGGCAAAGAAGATGGCACCCAGAGGAAGTAAGATGGGCGGGACTCAAGCTAATTGGCTTGAGTCAGGGGCGGTAACAAGACTAGTATAGACATATGGCTAGTCCTATAGAAATCCCCCCGTAAAGTGACCTTTAAAATGATTGGTTGGTTCTTAGCCCTGCCCCAATGACTCTGCAGTTTTGTGCTATAAAAGGTTCGATTTCGCATGGAATAAATGAGTCCTTGCTAGACTTGGCTCCCCGCTGTGTCTGATTGTCTCCGGGATCGGGAGGCTCGGGAGGCTGGGGAACGGGCGAGCGGGGCACTCACCTTTCCTCGGACCCAGTCCATCCTTTTACGGGTGAACTCAGACCCTGCATCTGGCGCCCAACGTGGGGCCCGAAGGAAACGTCCAGAACGTTCGGCCGAGGCTAAGCGGTCTCTCAGGGTGAGTGAAACCCTAGATGGGTAATGCAACTTCAGCAAAAAAGGGCCCAACCCTGAAAGCTCTATTGCTTATGCTCAGGTCCACATGGGCAAGGGTTGAGAAAATAGTCATAGACAGAGAGAAACATCTGGGGATAGCCCCTCTGCTGGGGTTCTTCCCTACCATCTTGGCTCTCAAAGCCTCATTTCACCCGGAGGGCCTGCTTCCCCCTGTAAGGGAACAAGGCGGTGAAGCCTCCTCCCCAGCCTGCAGCAATGCTGCTAAGGCATTCTCCCAACAACAGGGAGAGGATAAGTGCCCTGTGTTGGGAGCCATAGGTCCAGTTCGGCCTTCCCGGGGGTTGGAGAAGGGCTCACCCCATTGTTGCCAGGAGGGTGGGCTGCATCAGGTGTCGGCCACAGAGGGAGAGTGCAGAAAGGAGGAAGCCTGGGCTGACTTTAGCAAACCTGGAGCCGCTCAGAGCCTGAGGAGGGCAGGGGCAGGGGAGGCGGCCATAGATGTGCCTACAGCCACAGTTCCCCCTCCCCATAAAAGGGCTCAGGGACGAATGGAACTTCCTGCCTCCTATGTTCCGCAAGTGGCGGCTGAGGTGGGGACAGGCAACCTTAAGTCCTGGCATGATCCTGGAAATGATTGGGCATGTGCATTGGATCGCCCACCTCCTTCTCAGGCCAGAGGGGGCGATTCACAACCAGCACCAGCTAAAATCCAGGCCTTCCCAGTCAATTTAAAGTCTGGGGGAGCCAGGCCGCAAGCTTGGTACCCCTGGGAGGCCAAAGACCTCAAGGAGCTTCGCAAGGTGGTCGTTGAGGATGCCCCCAATTCACCTTGGGCGCTTACTCTCCTTCAGGACATAGCATATCACCCCTGTGTGCCTAAGGATTGGCTTGACTGTGCAAGGGCTACTCTCAGTGGCCCACAATTCATTAAATGGGTGGCATATTACAAGGAGAAATCCAGGAATTGGCCAAAGCTAATAGGCAGGCATGGCCAGACATCACTCACTAGGGGGAGATATCCCTAGGGCTGCTTTTTCCTCTCTATTTACAATTCAATGCCCTCCTCACTTGGAGGGGGGAAGGGAACTGGCCTTACCTAAGGGAATAAGAACCTCAGTCCACTAACAGTTTCCAACCTGATGAGTCTTTCTTTGCAGTTAGTGAAACTTTTTCTCCAGCCCTACAGAAGCCTCTCATTCTCTGCCGCTTTGTTTCAGGATGTGTTTCCCTGTCCTAAGCAATGGGCTCCTATGCTGATGATCAGCTCTTTTCTGTGCTGCTGTAGCTAACTTATCTAATGAGAGTTTGCACGTGTCTTGAAGGTTTCGCGTTTTGTTGGATTTGTCTGTCTTTAATGTTTGAGTGATTACCTAACTCTAATCAGATCTAGCTCACAGCCTTGGTTAAAATACTCAGGTTATAAGTACTAGTTTTGGCTGAGTGGTTTGACTCTCTAACAGTTTAAATTCTCAGATGGAGTCTAACAACTTTGGGACTTCCAGTAGGATCCCTGGAACTCTCAAAGGATGGGACTCCAAATTTGTTAAAGTAACAACTCTTTGAGTCAATTCAAATTATGCAAAGTGTATTAAAATGTAGTAAATAATGTCAGACCTATGTTGTATTCATGTTTTTGCTTTCCAGCTAAAGTGGTCTTATATTCTGTGTATAAAAGTCTTAAAAAGCTACATTAAATATCATTAGATCTGGTCTAAAAATGTTAAGATCACCCTGTCTAATAAAGGGCTGTCATTTCAGGATGTTAAGGAATTCTATTCTAACCAGATACTCTAAGTTCTCTTGGCACCTTTAACAAAATTTCTAAAAATCAAAGTTCTAAATTCTCTAAACTTTTGGTATCTCCAAAAGGGCCCCTGGAGATGTCAAAAGATAAATCTCTCATATTACAGAGATAATAACCAATTGGGATGTTTAGATTAAAAAGTGCTGCCAAGACGTAAAATAATTCAACACTACTAAAATTCCTCACAACCCACAGGAACAGGCTATGGTAAAAAAAAAAAAAAAAGAAAGAAAAAAACCATCAATGCCTCAAAAAACGGTTGTTAAAAACAAAAAGGGGGAGTGGCTACCCCCCATCTACAGTTACATAAGGTCTTCTTTACCATCAATATTTTAAATTTTTCAAAAGGTTCAAGGGAATCAAGGTTCCAAAAACATTGGGGACATTTAACCCCTAAACCACAGATGCTGGTTAGATGGAGAGATCCTCTCACCTGACTCTGGAGAGGGCCTGACCCACTGATTCAGTTGGGAAGAGGATTTGGCTGTGTGTTCCCCATAGGGGAGTTGACTCAGATTTGGATACCAGCCAGGGAGCGGTTTGCCCCTGAGGGAGATTCCCTTGTCTTTCCTCTTCCAGAAATGGATGGAGATCCAGAGGCAGGTGATGATGCGGACGCTACTCTTCGCTGTGATCCTGACAAGAAGTGCCCAGCCCAGTGATGGGGGATGTGATGACCCATCAGGAGGACCTGAAAAAAGACTGAGAACTCCAAAAAAGCCCCTTTTGGACGGGCCTTAATGGACTCTTGCCCTACCTCCTCCCTCTTCTTGGACTGCTGCTTGCCCTGCTGTTAATCCTTGCTATTGGCCCATGTATAATGGATAGGCTTATACAGTTTATACAATAGCGCATAGAGGCAACAAGGGTGAGACAGGTTGAGGTTCATTACCAGAGTCTGGTAGCCAGAGAGGGCTACAATCCCCTGAACTGGGGAAGCGCCCCTGGTACTCTCCACACTGCCAATGACGGGTAAGATTCTGGATGGACCGGAACAACCTAAGACAGGCGGTGGAGAAAGCTCACCACGCTCCCATAATTACAAGTCACGCAACACCCCAAGACGGGTAAAGCACCCAGCGTCCTGCACCAACCTAAGACAGGGCTCATGGCCAAGCTGCCTGGGTTACCGATGACGGGTAAGGGCAGGGACGGCTGGGGGCAACCTAAGACAGGGATCGCGTGTTAAAACAAAAAGGGGGAATCTGCGGGGCATGAGTACAGCCATGGTGCGGCCAGGCCAGGCCCTGGGGCTCCGCATGCGCGGGCGCCCCCGCCCAAGCTGCGTGGGACGGAGCCACGTGGAGCCAGGGCCCGTGGAGCCAGCCGACAGGTGTCCCGGGGATAGCAGCGCAGGGAGGGAGCCGGGTGCGCGCACGTGGCCCCCAGACTGGGCGGCGCCAAGGAGGGGCAAAGAAGATGGCACCCAGAGGAAGTAAGATGGGCGGGACTCAAGCTAATTGGCTTGAGTCAGGGGCGGTAACAAGACTAGTATAGACATATGGCTAGTCCTATAGAAATCCCCCCGTAAAGTGACCTTTAAAATGATTGGTTGGTTCTTAGCCCTGCCCCAATGACTCTGCAGTTTTGTGCTATAAAAGGTTCGATTTCGCATGGAATAAATGAGTCCTTGCTAGACTTGGCTCCCCGCTGCATCTGATTGTCTCCGGGATCGGGAGGCTCGGGAGGCTGGGGAACGGGCGAGCGGGGCACTCACCTTTCCTCGGACCCAGTCCATCCTTTTACGGGTGGACTCAGACCCTGCACAGGGTGTCTGGTACCGGGGTAGGTACGGGTCCGGCCTGCTATGGTGGCAAGGCCTAGCCTACCGCAGAGGGCCTTCACGCAACAAGCAGTGCAGGGGCCGTGCCCGCTGAGTCCCAGAGCGGGAGCAGGAGGCTGGCATTTGGGTGGTGGGCAGCTGCGGGCCCAGAGGATGGGGGCCTGAAGCGGGATGGGTTTCGAACACCTGGCCCCGAGAGACGGGGCTGAGGTGCGGTCACGGAGCAGAGCCCAGCAACCTGAGGCTTCCGGGAAGGCAGGCTGGAGCCGCCATTGGCTTGGCAAAGCCACCCCACATCTGTCCAGACAGCCTGGAGTGGCAGGCCCGGCTGTCGGCACATGTCCGCTTGCTGCCCGCGGGCCTCCACGCGCAAGTGGCCCCACATTGCTCTGCGCTGCCGCCCCCTGCGGGCCCACAGGGGTCCCGTCCCGTCCCGTCCAGTCCCATCCTGTCCCATCCAGTCCCGTCCCGTGGGGAGCCCAGGTGCTGCTGAGCCCGGAACCCTTGACCGCCCACACTCCGGTCACGCGAGAGTCTTGAGACAGTCCATGTGCCCCTCCGAGCACCACGTGACAGCCCCGAACTCAGCCACGAGCTCGTGCCGTGAGAGCCCACACTTCTGGTCACGGGTGGATCACACCAGCAGCCTGTGGGAGAGGACCCGCCCAGCACGCCCGCCCCCCAGGGGCCTGCAAGCCTCCACTGCGCATGCGCAAGCCGGGCGGGGGCGCTGGGGCCCAGAGCTTCCCGCATAGAAGGTTTCGGGGCTCGTGCCTGCCAGCACGCGTGTTCCAGAGGCCTCCAGAGGCCGGCCTCAGCCTCTAGGTAGGACTTGTGGCCCTTTGGAGCACCGGGCTGGCTCTTGCATGCCCTGGGGCGGGCGAGACGCAGACCAGGCCCCGTGCGGCCAGGCCTGCTGTCCTGACCGCGGGCCTCTCTCCAGCCGCGCGGCCTGCATTCTGCCCTGCAGTCGGCCGCGCACCTGACCTCAGCCCTGTCCCCAACCCGCCGTCCTGGGCTCCGCAGCACTGTGTGTTTGTGTTGTGTGTGTGTGTTGTGTCTCCAGCCCCGACACCTGACTCCCTCCCCTAGGCCCTGCTCTAGAGCTCCTGGGCCTTAGGCTGCCCGCACCAGTCCGGGGGGCTGTACCCAGGCCCCAGGCTTTCGACCTCTTAGCCTGCTGGAATACGGCTCAGTCTCTCTCCCCTGTAGGGTCTTGTCCACCCATACAGGATGGAATGGGTCCGAGGAAAGGTGGCTCTTCCGCTCGCCCATTTCCCAGCCTCTTGATCCTGGAGACAATCAGACGCAGCGGGGAGCCAAGTCTAGGAAGGACTCATTTACTCCATGCGAAACAGAACCTTTTATAGCACAAAACTGCAGCGTCATTGCGTCAGGGCTTAGGAACAACCAGTCAGTTAAACAGTCACTTTACGGTTTTCTATAGCTCTAACCATATGTCTATACTAGTCTTGTTCCCTCCCCTGATGTTGCATAGCCAATTAGCTTTTTAGTTCTGCCCATCTTACTTCCTCTGGGTGCCATCTTCTTTGCCCCTCCTTGGTGCTGCCTGTTCCGCCATGGCGGTGGCTGGGACCACATACGCGCACACCAGGTCCACCCCCTGCTCTGCCATCCCCTTGACACCAGCCGGCTGGCTCCACGGGCCCTGGCTTGGGTTAGTTCGCGGGCTCGGCTCCACATGGCTCCATTCCGCGCAGCTTGGGCGGGGGTACCTGCGCATGCAGAGCCCCCGGGCTTGGCCTTGCCACACCATGGCCGTGCTCATGCCCTGCAGATTCCCCCTTTTTGTTTTAACACGTGATCCCTGTCTTAGTTTGCCCCCAGCCATCCTTGCCCTTACCCGTCATCGGTAACCCAGGCAGCTTGGCCACGAGCCCTCTCTTAGGTTGGTAGAGGATGCTGGGTGCTTTACCAGTCTTGGGGTGTCGCGTGACTTGTAATTATGGGAGCGTGGTGAGCCTTCTCCACCACCTGTCTTAGGTTGTTCCGGTCCATCTGGAAACTTACCCGTCATTGGCAATGTGGCGAGCACCAGGGGTGCTTCCCCAGTTTAGGGGATCATAGCCCTCTGTGGCTACCAGCCTCTGGTTATGAGCCTCAACCTGTCTTACCCTTGTTGCTTCTATGCACTGTTGTATAAACTATATAAGCCTATTCATTATGCATGGGCCAATAGCAAGGATTAAAAGCAGGGCAAGCAGCAGTCCAAGAAGAGGGAGGAGGTAGGGCAAGAGTCCATTAAGTCCCGTCCAAAAGGGGCTTTCTTGGAGTTCTCTTAGTCTTTTTTCAGATCCTCCTGAAGTGTTTTGATGATCACGTTTGGGTCTTCGAATCCCCCATCACTGGGCTGGGCACTTCAGGATCACAGCGAAGAATAGTGTCCGAATCATCACCTGCCTCTGGATCTCCATCCATTTCTGGAAGAGGAAAGACAAAGGGATCTCCCTCAGGGGCAAACCGCTCCCTAGGTGGGTTGTTACTTGCATCGGGCATAGGCCTGATATTTCTGGCTGGTATCCAATTTGGAGTCAACTCCCCTATGGGGAACACACAGCCAAATCCTCTTCCCAACTGAATCAGTGGGTCAGGCCCTCTCCAGAGTCGGGTGAGAGGGTCTCTCCATCTAACGAGCATCTGTGGTTTAGGGGTTAAATGTCCCCAATGTTTTTGGAACCTTGATTCCCTTGAACCTTTTGAAAAATTTAAAATATTGATGGTAAACAAGGCCTTATGTAACTGTAGATGGGGGGTAGCCACTCCCCCTTTTTGTTTTTAACAACTGTTTTTTGAGGCATTGATGGTTTTTTTTCCCACCATAGTCTGTTCCTGTGGGTTGTGAGGAATTTTAGTAGTGTTGAATCATTTTACGTCTTGGCAACACTTTTAATCTAAACATCCCAATTGGTTATTATCTCTGTAATATGAGAGATTTATCTTTTGACATCTCTAGGGGCCCTTTTGGAGATACCAAAAGTTTAGAGAATTTAGAACTTTGATTTTTAGAAATTTTGTTAAAGGTGCCAAGAGAACTTACAGTATCTGGTTAGAATAGAATTCCTTAACATCCTGTGAAAGACCCGAGGAATCCTCCCCCCCCAGGTTAGCCACTCCCCAGTTCCAGTTTCCCCAGGAAGAAAACTGGTTGTAACTCCCGCCCAGGTGCCCATGTGGGATAGCCACACCCCCCCATCTAAAGGATCCAATGAGTACTCTTGGTAACCTTCAAACTGGCCAATCAAACCAAAGCGCGCAAAATATGCTAATCTTGTGGTTCTTCTCTTTAAAAACTGCTGTAGACTGCCGCTCGGGGCCTCTCTCTTCGCCATTACTGGAGGGGAAGCCCATTTGTGCAAATGATTAATAAATCCTCATGTTCTTGCATCAACTTGGTCTGGAGTTTGGGTCTTTGAGCAACCACCCGAGCATGTTGGATTCCAGATTTTGGGGTCCTTCATTTGGAGGTCCCACCGAGACATTTTGGATGCTCCCAGACCCAATTCCGTGACCAGTTGGAGGTAAGCTTCTTGTTTTATGTTGGTTACATCCTTTTCGTTGTCCCGCTAGTGTTTAAATCTGTATTCTGTGCCTGTACAGGACCTGTATCTGTATCGGACCAGGGGAGGAGACAGACGTGTCCTAAGACCCCCTGGTTCTGCCATGGAGGACGCTCCAGCGGTGGTCTGGGAAAGGGAGACAGACTTGACTATGTCTCCCTTCTTTCCGGGGGAAAGCCTGGCCGGAACGGCCGCTCCCGCCTGAATTGTTAGTCCTGGGGAAGCCTGGCCACAACGGCCGCTCCCACCTGAATTGTCTAAATTGCTAGGTTTACTTTTCACGCCGGCCTGTAGTTGTGCAACTTGTATTGTTTGTCTTGTGTGAGTCTGTGTTCTTTGGTCTTTGTTTTGTCTTCTTTCATCCTTCCCCTGCCATGGGGCCTTTTCCCCTATGCTCTCCTCCAGCTGAGATTCCTAGGGGAGGGGGAGCACAGCCCTCCCATCTTGCCTTCTGTTGCTTTCACCCTCCCCCACTGCTCTCCTTATCTCCATTCCGATACTGGTGGCCGGGCTAAGGGGAGGGGGAAATTCCACAGGTTTCTCCACCTAGGGAGAGGCTGTTGCCAGTTAACCCTTTCCAACCTGGTAGAAAGTTTTCCGTCTTTGCAGCTTATGGTAGCTCTGGTGCATCTTAAAGTTTTTGTGAACTATTACTGTTGCTAAGCTTTGATTGTCTGAGGATTAAATCTGAAAAGGAGCTAAAGTTAACTATCTGTTTTAATTGAGTGTTTGCAGTAGTCCTGATTAATCTGGTTTCGGTTAAATTATAGGAGGTTCCCAGCACTCTTGGGGAAATGGCGCATTTACCCGACCCCAAGGTCAGTCCTGCCAGGCCCTGGTGTGCGCAGCTTTCCCCATAAGTGGGGGACCACAGCCTTCCTCTGGATTGTCCCAGTCCACGTGGCCTGCTGCACCCTGGCAGGTATAGCCAGATACCTCTAGGAAGAGCACGCCCCTCCCCCTGGGCTGCTTTTCTTTCCTCCCCTGGAGAAACTCCCAATTCAATACTACTGCTGGCCTTACCTAAGAGAGCCAGGACCTTAAGCCATTAACCCTTCCCAACCTGATGGGTTTTTCTCTTTGCAGTTAATGGAAACCTTTAACTGGTTCTTTTCTGCGCTACTGTTCCTGACTTATCTGATGAGAGGGTTCAGCTGTCTTGAAGGTTTCGCATTTTTTTCTATTGTCATTAGAGTCTTAATTGGGAGAACTGCAATGCGAAGTTGTTTACATTGTTTATCTGTTTTTAATGTTTGAGTGATTACCCAACCAATCAGAAACATGCTGATTTTGGCTAAATGGTTTGACTCTCTGACAGCTTAAATTCTAAACCGAGTCTTCCAACTTTGGGCTTCCAGTCAGATCCCTGGAACTCTCAAAGAAGGAGACTCTAAAATTTGTTAAAGTAACAGCTGCTTGAGCCAATTCAAATTATGTAAAATGTATTAAAATGTTGTATATGGTGTCACACTTCATGTTTTTGCTTTCCAGCTAGAGTGGTCTCATGAAAATAAAAGTAAATTCTGGGTATACAAGCCTTTATGTTGTTAACTATAGTAAGCCAATACAGATTGGTTCAGAGAATTGAGTTAATGCGAATGCCCTTAGGTTTGCTCAGTGGCTCACTTGCTCAGTTTTACAGGTCTTTTGATATGCTTAATGATGAAAATCTTTTCAAAGATGTAAACATGCACCAGTGTCCCTGTTGCTGCTCAGGTGTTATCCTTATGTCACTTAAAAGCATGGAAATGTAATTTTAACCTTTAATTCAGATAATGGTGTGGTATTCATTAATAACTCAGTGTTTTAAGTTATCTAGGCATCAGTAATAAGTAAAACTTGGGAAAATGTATTGTGTGTATTTTTAACATCTCAAATTTAATAAAAAAAACTGTTTAAATTTATAACATGTATTCTCATAGGTCGTCCATACATGACAATTCAAGACTATGTAAAAGTAACTACGGGTGTAAAATTTCAAAAGGTGTAAGCGAGTCACAAAAAGTTTTAAAAGGTTTACAATTTTAAAATTATTTACAAAGTTTTCTTTATGTTGAGTGCTAATGCCAAAATTACACTGACCTAAAGTTAAAGTCTGATCTTCTGTTATAACAATGGGGTTTTATTAAAAAAAAGTACACTAATGTTAATAAATATCTGGAAATGGTCTAAATCATAAATCTTGGAATCTGTTTTCGCAAAAAACTATAATGTCTATTTCAACAGTGTCTACTTAATTGGTTGTTCTGCCATTTCTAAAGTTAGATCGTGTAAGCTCTTTGACTCTGTTAGACAATTTGGAGTTATGTGATGATTTTGTGTGCCAACTCTAATATTCAAGGTTTTTATTTCTGGTTTATTTGACAACAAGAGACCTAAAATTCATGTTCTGCCAAAGTAATCTATTGCGTACTCTACTGTCTCTGTTAAGTTCAAATTAATAAAAAACATTGTTAACTATAATTATGGTTAAATCTGGTCTAAAAGTGTTAAAATCACTCTAAATGAAGGGCTATCGTTTCAGGATGTTAAAAAATTGTACTCTAAGTTCCCTTGGCACCTTTAACAGACTTTCTAAAAATCAAAGTTCTAAATTCTCTGGACTTTTGGTATCTCCAGAGGGCCCCTGGAGATCTCAAAAATATATCTCTCATCTTGCAGAAATAATAATAAATTGGCTGTTTAGATTCTAAGTGGTGCCAAGATGTAGAATGATGCTAACCTTCAGTTGTAAATATGTTTCTTTCTAGCTGCTCCAGTCTCTGGCTCAGAAGCCAGATCCTTTAAGAGGGATTGACAAAGTCTCCGTCCAGCTGGCGCTGAACAACCAGGCATTGCTAATTCAATGCGGATCAAATGGGAGGTCTAGTCAAGGGGAAAAAAGTGTTCCAAAAGAGACTTAGAGATGATTGGAGAGGGTTATGCGGCAGATGCTAGAGAACTGGATTCCAGGAGCCCAGGAAAGCTCTAGTGTCCACTGGCTACACGGTAAACATCCAGAAACCAAAGGATGACAGACCCCTCTGCTGCAATTTCTCTAAGTCAGGCTACGCAGTAAGCACTGGTTAAACTGCCAGCTAAGTCTGAAAGCCCAGGAAGTCAGGCTAGAGACCCAACCTGCTGCCTCACTTCTCCTCTTTTCTCTTCCAGAAGGGAAGTTACTACTGTTCTGCAGGACTCTCCACTGTGATGTACGGTTTGATCCCCAGACCTTATGTAAGGGCTGACTGACCTTTTCTGTAGTAATGCCTGGCCGCAGTATAGGGCACCAAACAGCATAGCCAGAATAAGAGGTTAAACTAGGAAATAATGTGACAGCTAGATCGATTTTTTTGATGTACGCAGTAAATGGGCAGAACTCCCCTTTAAACCAAACTGAGGGACAGATAGGAAGCTGCCCTGATGACCTCAAAGTATACAAGCAGGTCACCACAGTTGATATTACCTAAAAGGTCATAGTTCTCCTCATGGGCATGGTTTTAACTCGCAAAAAAATACTAAGTGTCAGAATTTGCCCATGACCATAGTTTTTGTAGCTCACCCTGAGGAAAAAAAAAAATCTCAAAATCAGGGTTGGGTTGAGCACCCCCTTGACTGGCATCATAGAGGCTGCCTCCTTGGTCTACTTTATTAGAGACCAGGAGAATGAGGAGCAAGCTAGCAGCAGGAGCACTATAAGGATAGGCAACAGGCCGGTCAATGGCTGTTCTGCATGGTGATCTGCCGTCAAGGAGACCCAGCAAGGCCAGTGCTCCCCAAACAGCACCTGTTTCTGACATAAGGAGCCAGGGCATCGGGCAAGCAGCTGTCATGACAGCATCTGCCTTCTGTCAGCTCTGCCAAGAGCAAGGCCACTGGACACGGAACTGCCCTGGGTGTCGAAGGACTCCTGGTTCAGAACCGCAGACATTATGGCCCCGAGCTAAAAAGCCTTTGGCTCTGCCCAGCTTCCAGCTCCAGCCACTGCTATGGAGGGGATGGCCTAGGGTCTGTGAAACATAAGTTGCCTATTTCTATCAGCCTCCTATTCAGCTCTCCTCCTAGTCCAGCCATGTAATGCAAGTCAACAGGGTGCCTCCCTTAAAGGAGATTTGCATCTCTTGCAATTCTCTTTCAGCACCCAATGGATAGGTCCTGGGCCTCACCTACCCAGCCAGGCCTTAAAAGTCTATCCAAATAGTAATCAGCTTTAAAAAAAAAAAAAAGCCCTCCCTGCCAGCCCCTAAAAACAGGGCTTTCAGTAACAGCTAACTCAGTCCTGCACCTATTTGGACCGGTCCTCACTGAGGACTTAAAGGGCCTATCTCTTGAGGGGGGTGCACGATAATCCATAATGTAAATGGTTACAGACAGAAACAGTTTTGTCAGACGGGACCCGCTTCTCAGGGTATGCAACAGTTAGGCATGGCATATTATTGAAGTGTGCTCTGCCCCAGGAACTTTTGCTCAGTTAGCACAACTGATTACCTTAACCAGAGCTCTTGATCATACAAGGGATTTGTAAGGCACCTTCACTTTGCATGGAGACCTCAGTATTCTGGTAATAGCCAACCAGGCTCTATAAAAAACATCACAAGTATAAAAATGTGTACTTGGTAAGAGTGTTCTTGGTAAAAAAAAGGTTAAAAAGAAAAGAGTTTTTAATAAAAAAAAAAAACATGGTTTGTAAAAATGACTTTATCCTGATGGCTAATTTACTCTAGACTGGAATAAAAATAATAAAATGTTTAAAGTAAGTTAAAGAGGGTGTGTAAAAAGGTTATAAAGAAAAATATTGGACATGCTAACTGCTGCTCCGAGAGGTATCTGTGCCATGTTCCAGGAAAAATATTGTCTCTGGGTCAATCAGACTGGACAGGTACAAACCCAAATTCGTACTTTTCCTGGACAAAGCCAAACAGCTCCAGGACCAGGCCAAGCAGGGCCGGGATTGCTGGCCTGACATCTGGTCATGGAAATCCTGGCAATTTCCTCTCCTTGGCCCAATAACTTCTGTAATCTTGCTGCTTCTCTTTGGACTTTATGTTTTTAATGCCCTTGTTTGTTTTGTCTCTAACAGAATAAAAGCTGTCAACCCCAAATGGTCGTCAGACAGGCTTCCAGCCCATTCCAGTGGACGACCTGTTCAGCCCTCTGGACTGAGCAGGACAGTCTTTCCAAGGCCACTGTCACACACCATAAGACAGATAGCAAGAGGAAATACCCAAATCCCCCTCGACGCCCATGTGCCAGCTTTGAAGAAGTTACAGAAAACGGAACTTCATTCATAATCCCAAAGAAAAATTTTGGGTATTACCTCTTGAGGGAAAAATGTTAGGTAGACAGTCAGTTATAAGCTTATGTGTGTGTAATATAAAGACATCCAGTTCATTCATGAACGGCTGTCCGTCATTCAGGCCCTAGTGTTAACCCAGCAATACCAGGCTCTCAAGACTATTAAAATACCCTAATTTTTAAGATTAAAATTAGTTCAAAAGGAAAAGGGGGGAATGAAAGACCCGAGGAATCCCCCCCCCCAGGTTAGCCACTCCCCAGTTCCGGTTTCCCCAGGAAGAAAACTGGTTGTAACTCCCGCCCAGGTGCCCATGTGGGATAGCCACATCCCCCCATCTAAAGGATCCAATGAGTACTCTTGGTAACCTTCAAACTGGCCAATCAAACCAAAGCGCACAAAATATGCTAATCTTGTGGTTCTTCTCTTTAAAAACTGCTGTAGACTGCCGCTCGGGGCCTCTCTTTTTGCCATTACTGGAGGGGAAGCCCATTTGCGCAAATGATTAATAAATCCTCATGTTCTTGCATCAACTTGGTCTGGAGTTTGGGTCTTTGAGCAACCACCCGAGCATGTTGGATTCCAGATTTTGGGGTCCTTCACCTGAAATGATAGCCCTTCATTAGACAGGGTGATCTTAACACTTTTAGACCAGATCTAATGATATTTAATGTAGCTTTTTAAGACTTAATTTTGTTTTGTATTTTACCTTGAAAGAACATGAATTTTACGGTTTTTGTTGTTGAATAAACCAGAAGTAAAAACCTTGAACATAAGAGCACACAAAATTCTCACATAACTCAGAACTATTTAAGAGCTAAAAAGAGCTAACAGGACCTAAATCTAGAAATGGCAGAGTAACCGATTAAGAAGACACTGTTAAAAAGAGACACTATAGTTTTTGCAAAAGACCACTTTAGCTGGAAAGCAAAAACATGAATGCAACATAGGTCTGACATCATTTACAACATTTTAATACACTTTGCATAATTTGAATTGACTCAAACAGTTGTTACTTTAACAAATTTAGAGTCCCATCCTTAGAGTTCCAGGGATCCTACTGGAAGTCCCAAAGTTGTTAGACTCCACTTGAGAATTTAAACTGTTAGAGAGTCAAACCACTCAGCCAAAACTAGTACCTATAACCTGAGTATTTTAACCAAGTCTGTGGGCTAGATCTGATTAGAGTTAGGTAATCACTCAAACATTAAAAACAGACAAATCCAATAAAATGTGAAACCTTCAAGACACATGCAAACTCTCATTAGATAAGTTAGCTACAGCAGCACAGAAAAGAGCTGATCATCAGCATAGGAGCCCATTGCTTAGGACAGGGAAACCCATCTGAAACAAAGCGGCAGGGAATGAGAGGCTTCCATAGGGCTGGAGTAAAAGTTTTATTAACTGCAAAGAAAGACTCATCAGGTTGGAAACTGTTAGTGGATTGAGGTTCTTGTTCCCTTTGGTAAGGCCAGTTCCCTTCCCCCTCTGAGTGAGGAGGGCATTGAATTGTAAATGGAGAGGAAAAAAGCAGCCCTAGGGAGTGCCTTCCCTAGAGACATCTGGCCATGCCTGTCTATTAGCTTCAGCCAATTCCTGGATTTCTCCTTGTAATATGCCACCCATTTAATGAATTGTGGGCCACTGAGAGTAGCCTTTGCAAAGTCAAGCCAATCCTTAGGCACACAGGGGTGATGTGCTATGTCCTGAAGGAGAGTAAGCACCCAAGGTGAATTGGGGCCATCCTCAGCGACCGCCTTGCAGAGCTCCTTGAGGTCTTTGGCCTCCCAGGGGTACCAAGCTTGCGGCCTGGCTCCCCCAGACTTTAAATTGACTGGGAAGGCCTGGATTTTAGCTGGTGCTGGTTGTGAATCACCCCCTCCCGCCCAAGGAGAAGGAGGGGGGCGATCCAATGCACAAGCCCAATCACTTCCAGGATCACGCCAGGACATGAGGTTGCCTGTCCCCACCTCAGCCACCACTTGCGGAACTTAGGAGACAGGAAGTTCCATTCGTCCCTGAGCCCTTTTATGGGGAGGGGGAGCTGTGGCTGTAGGCATATCTATGCCTGCCTCCCCTGCCCCTGCCTTCCTCAGGCTCCGAGCGGCTCGCTGTTTGCTAAAGTCAGCCCAGGCTTCCTCCTTTCTGCACTCTTCCTCTGTGACAGACACCTGATGCAGCCCACCCTCCTGGCAAAACTGGGGTGAGCCCTTCTCCATCCCCCGGGAAGGCCGAACAGGACCTATGGCTCCCAACACAAGGCCCTTATCCTCTCCCTGGGGTTGGGAGAATGCCTTAGCAGCATTGCTGCAGGCTGGGGAGGAGGCTTCACTGCCTTGTTCCCTTACAGGGGGAAGCAGGCCCTCCGGGTGAAATGAGGCTTTGAGAGCCCAGATGGTTGGGAAGAACCCCAGCGGAGAGGGTATGCCCAGATGTTTTTCTCTATCTATGGCTATTTTCTCAACCCTTGCCCATGTGGACCTGAGCATAAGCAATAGAGATTTTAGGGTTGGGCCCTTTTTTGCTGAAGTTGCATTGCCCATCTAGGGTTTCACTCACACTGAGAGCCTGCTTAGCCATGGCCGAAAAGTAACTGTTCACGCCCCACGTTGGGCGCCAGATGCAGGGTCTGAGTCCATCCATCAGGATGGACTGCGTCTGAGGAAAGGTGAGTGCGCCGCTCACCCGTTCCCCTGCCTCCTGATCCCGGAGACAATCAGACGCAGCGGGGAGCCAAGTCTAGGAAGGACTCATTTACTCCGTGTGAAACGGAACCTTTTATAGCACAAAACTGCAGCATCATTGGGGCAGGGCTTAGGACCAACCAATTACTTAAACGGTCACTTTATGGGGGGATATCTATAGGACTAACCATATGTCTATACTAGTCTTGTTACCTCCCCTGATGTTGCATAGCCAATTAGCTTTTGAGTTCTGCCCACCTTACTTCCTCTGGGCGCCATCTTCTTTGCCCCTCCTTGGCACCACCTGGTCCGCCATGGTGGTGGCTGGGACCACGTGCGCGCACACCAGGTTCCCCCCTGCTCTGCCATCCCTAGGACACCAGCCGGCTGGCTCCGAGGGGCCTGGCTTGGGTTAGTTCGCGGGCTCGGCTCCACATGGCTCCATTCCGCACAGCTTGGGCGGGGGCACCCGCGCATGTGGAGCCCCCGGGCCTGCCCTGGCCGCACCATGGCTGTGCTCATGCCCTGCACTCCTGGTCTCTGTGAGCGAAGCCGCAGCCAGGGTGTCTGGTACTGGGGTACGTACGGGTCTGGCCTGCTACAGTGGCGCGGCCTAGACTACCGCAGTGGGCTTTCAAGCAACAAGCAGTGCAGGGGCTGTGCCCGCTGAGTCCCAGAGCGGGAGCAGGAGGCTGGCATTTGGGTGGTGGGCAGCTGCGGGCCTGGAGGATGGGGGCCTGAAGCGGGATGGGTTTCGAACGCCCGGCTCCGAGATACGGGGCTGAGGTGCGGTCACGGAGCAGAGCCCAGCAACCTGAGGCTTCCGGGAAGGCAGGCTGGAGCCGCCATTGGCTTGGCAAAGCCACCCCACATCTGTCCAGACAGCCTGGAGTGCCAGGCCTGGAGGTAGGTGTGGGCAGCCACAGGTAGTTGCCCCTTTTGTTTACACTTAAACATATGGATGGTGACATCCTGGCACAGACAAAAGGCTAAGGAGATTCCAGGAAGAGGCAGGAAGAACCTTATCTCACTGCTAAACTTCTCACAAGAGATGCTGTAGATAATAAGTCACACCTGAAACCTGCATTTATCACCTAGGTGTTTTATTATACCCTTGTAATCAATGATTGATAATATTTTGTGATCTGCTAAGCAGAAGAACTTTATCAGGAACTCTTTGGGAACTCTTTGTAACGCCAAAATAATTTTAGATATGTAAATCCTCTGTGTGCCTTCTTGTGTGCAACTGGTCATGTTTAAATACTGCTGGACATGTTGAATAAATGAGCCTAGATCAGGATTTGTCTTGGCTCCATTCTTTGCATCCTTGTCCCCGCATTCCCACTCTCTGTTTCAGGAAACCTGGCTCTTTGTGCCACAGGCCGGCACAGGTTGGCACATGTCCGCTTGCTGCCCGCGGGCCTCCACGCGCAAGTGGCCCCACATTGCTCTGCGCTGCCACCCCCTGCTGGCCCACAGGGGTCCCGTCCCGTCCCATCCTGTCCCGTCCCATCCCGTGGGGAGCCCAAGTGCCGCTGAGCCCCGAAACCTTGACCACCCACACTCCGGTCACACGGGGATCATGAGACAGTCCATGTGCCCCTCCGGGCACCATGTGACAGCCCCGAACTCAGCCACGAGCTCGTGCCGTGAGAGCCCACACTTCTGGTCACGGGTGGATCACACCAGCAGCCTGTGGGAGAGGACCCGCCCAGCACGCCCGCCCCCCAGGGGCCTGCAAGCCTCCACTGCGCATGCGCAAGCCGGGCGGGGGCGCTGGGGCCCAGAGCTTCCTGCAGAGAAGGTTTCTGGGCTCGTGCCTGCCAGCACGCGTGTTCCTGAGGCCTCCAGAGGCCGGCCTCAGCCTCTAGGTAGGACTTGTGGCCCTTTGGAGCACCGGGCTGGCTCTTGCATGCTCTGGGGTGGGCGAGACGCAGACCAGGCCCCGTGCGGCCAGGCCTGCTGTCCTGACCGCGGGCCTCTCTCCAGCCGCGCGGCCTGCATTCTGCCCTGCAGTCGGCCGCGCACCTGACCTCAGCCCTGTCCCCAACCCGCTGTCCTGGGCTGCGCAGCACTGTTTGTGTGTGTGTGTGTGTGTGTGTGTGTGTGTTGTGTCTCCCGCCCTTACACCTGACTCCCTCCCCTAGGCCCTGCTCTAGAGCTCCTGGGCCTTAGGCTGCCCGCACCAGTCCGGGGGGCTGTACCCAGGCCCCAGGCTTTCGACCTGTTAGCCTGCTGGAGCACTGCTCAGTCTGTCTCCTCATCTCTGTGTTGAAGCCACAGCCAGGGTGTCCGGTGCCGGGGTACGTATGGGTCCGGCCTGCTATGGTGGTGCGGCCTAGCCTACCACAGTGGGCCTTCACGCAACAAGCAGTGCGGGGGCCGTGCCCGCTGAGTCCCAGAGCGGGAGCAGGAGGCTGGCATTTGGGTGGTGGGCAGCTGTGGACCAGGAGGATGGGGGCCTGAAGCGGGATGGGTTTCGAACGCCCGACCCCGAGAGACGGGGCTAAGGTGCGGTCACGGAGCAAAGCCCAGCAACCTGAGGCTTCCGGGAAGGCAGGCTGGAGCCACCATTGGCTTGGCAAAGCCACCCCACATCTGTCCAGACAGCCTGGAGTGGCAGGCCCGGCGGTCGTCACATGTCCGCTTGGTGCCCGTGGGCCTCCACACGCAAGTGGCCCCGCATTGCTCTGTGCTACCACCCCCTTCTGGCCCACAAGGTCCTGTCCCATGGTTAGATCAGGCAATGCTCTCTCACTGATGGCTTGGCCGCACACATTCTGAGCACACGGGTATCATGACTATCCATGTCCCCTTCATCACCTTGTAAGATCCACAAACTCAGCAATGTGCTTATGCCATGAGTGCCCACAGTTCTAGTCACTTTTGGACCCCAGAATCATCCTGTAAGAGAGGGCCAGGCCCAGGATCCCAATCTCAGCGCTGGATGCCACAAAGCCTCCAGTGGGCATAACTTCCCTGCTGCATTTGTACAAGTAGAAAACACAGTACTCCTTAAGGGGACTCCTGGCACCGAGTCCCTGCTGCCCACAACTCAGCAGAGATGGCTTCGCAGACTCAGATAATACTACCGCCGAGAGGGAGCAGAGACAAAGGGGAAGCCGCGCCTGCACCGAGCTCTACCCTGGACTGGAGGGAGGGCTCAGAAGGTGGTGTCGTGCAAGGAGCAGCATGGTCTTGCTGTGGACTCACAGCACAGACCGAATCCAAAGCCATCACGTGGCTGGCAGTCGTCTGGGAATGGACCCCTATCCGGGGAGGATGCCTTCCCTGCTGTTGTGCTTCTGGAAGTGCGGCTACCCATGTAGAACGAACGAGCTCCACAAGCACTTTTGGCTAAGCAAGGGTCTCTAGTGGAGACCCGGGACCTGCTCCCATAGATCCCAGAGGACAGTGCAACCATCCTGGACATTCGCATTCCCTCGCTTACTGTCAGGGAACACAACAGCCCTACCGCTGTAGCAATGAACACACGAAGCACAAGTGATGCGATCAGCCCGAATGGTGAGTTCTGCGGAAAGCCAGTGTGGTGGTGGTTTTTGCTCCCAGACCCAGCTCTGGGGATTTACTTTTGGCAACGCAGAGCCCTGCAAGGCTGCATTGCAGCTGCGGCAGACCCAGTCTTGCGTGTGCTGCCCACTGGCAAGGAAGAAGCAGAGCAGCGTTTGTCCAAGCGGTATCCAAAGTACTCCTTGTGGGGACTTCTGGCACTGAGTCCCTGCTTCCCACAACTCAGCAGAGAAGGCTTCACAGACTCGGAAGAACACTACTGCCATGAGGGAGCAGAGCCAATTGGGAAACTCACACCCTAACTGTGGCACTCTCCTCTGGACTGGAGGGAGGGCTCCAAGGGTCATGGCGTGCAGGAAGCAGCATGGTCATGTTGTGGACTCACAGCACAGACCGAAGCGAAAGCCATCGCGTGGCTGACAGTCATCTGGGGATGGACCCCTTTCCGGGGAAGATGCCTTCCCTGCTGCCCTGCTTCTGGAAGTGCGGCTCTGTGTGTAGAAAGAACTAGCTCAGCAAGCATGTTTGTCTAGGCAAGGGTCTCTTGCTGAGACCCGGGACCCACTCTCATAGATCCCAGAGGGCAGTGCAACCATCCTGGACATTTGCATTCCCTCACTCACTGTCAGGGAACACAACAGCTCTACCGCTGCAGCACTGAACGCACTAGGCTCAAGTGGTGCTATCAGCCTGAATGGTGAGTTCTGCAGAAAGCCAGTGTGGTGGTGGTTCTCCGCTCCTGGACCCAGCTCTGGGGATTTACTTTTGGCAACGCAGGGCCCTGCAAGGCTGCATTGCAGCTGGGGCAGACCCGGTCTTGCGTGTGCTGCCCACCGGCAAGGAAGAAGCGGAGTGGCATTTGCGCAAGTGGTATCCACAGTCCTCCTTGAGGGGACTCCTGGCACCACCTCTCTGCTGCCCACAACTCAGCAGAGACTGCTTCACATACTCGGAAGTACACAGCCACCGAGAGGGAGCAGAACCAAATGGGAAGCTCGCGCCTTCACTGTGACGCTCTCCCCTGGACTGGAGGGAGGGTTCAGAAGGTCGTGGTGTGCAGGACACAGCTTGGTCATGCTGTGGACTCCCACCGTGTGGCTGGCAGTCATCTGGGGATGGACCCCTTTCCAGGGAAGATGCCTTCCCTGCTGCCATGCTTCTGGAAGTGCTGCTCCCCATGTAGAATGAATTAACTCCACAAGCACGTTTGGCTAGGCAAGGGTCTCTTGCCAAGACCCATAGATCCCAGAGGGCAGGGCAACCTTCCTGGACCTTTGCATCCCCTTGCTTACTGTCAGGGAACACAACAGCTCACCCCTGCAGCACTGAATGCTTGAGGCGCAAGTGGTGCTATCAGCCTGAATGGTGAGTTCTGCAGAAAGCAGTGTGGTGGTGGTTCTTGCTCCCAGACCCAGCTCTGGGGATTCGATTTTGGCACCGCAGGGCCCTGCAAGGCTGCATTGCAGCTGGGGCAGACCCGGTCTTGCGTGTGCTGCCCACCGGCAAGGAAGAAGCAGAGCGGTGTTTGCACAAGCAGGATCCACAGTCCTCCTTTAGGGGACTGCTGGCACCGATCCTGGCTGCCCACAACTCAGCAGAGAGGGCTTTGCAGACTCGGAAGAACACTGCCTCAGAGAGGGAGCAGAGCCAAACTGGAAGCTCAAGCCTGCACAGAGCTATCCCCTGGACTGGAGGGAAGGCTCAGAAGGTCGTGGTGTGCAGGAAGCAGCATGGTGGTGCTGTGTACTCACAGCGCAGACCGAAGTGAAAACCATCGCCTGGCTGGCAGTCATCTGGGGATGCACCCCTTTCCAAAGAAGATGCCTTCCCTGCTGCCATGCTTCTGGAAGTGTTGCTCCCCATGTAGAATGAACTAGCTCAGCAAGCACATTTGGCTGTTCAGCACATTAGGCAATGATCTCTTGCCAAGACCCGGGACCTGCTCCCACAGATCCCAGAGGGCAGTGCAACCATCCCGGTGTTTAGCATTCCCTGGCTTACTGTCAGGGAACACACAGCTCTACCACAGCAGCACGGAACTCACGAGGCGTAAGTGGTGGGATCAGCCCAAATGGTGAGTTCTTCGGAAAGCCAGTGTGGTGGTGGTTCTCTGATCCCTGATACAGCTCTGGGGATTCGCTTTTGGCAACGCAGAGCCCTGCAAGGCTGCTTTGCTTCTGGGGCAGACCTGGTCTTGCGTGTGCTGCCCACCGGCAAGGAAGAAGCGGAGCAGCGTTTGCACGAGAGGGATCCACAGTCCTCCTTGAGTGGACTCCTGTCACTGCGTCTCTGCCTCCCACAACTCAGAAGAGATGGCTTGGCAGACTCAGAAGAACACAGCCGCCGAGAGGGAGCAGAGCCAAACCGGAAGCTCGAGCCTGCACAGAGCTCTCCCCTGGACTGGAGGGAGGGCTCTGAAGGTCCTGGTGTGCTGGAAGCAGCATGGTCATGCTGTGGACTCACAGCTCAGAACAAAGCGAAAGTCATCATGTGGCTTGCAGTCATCTGGGGATGGACCCCTTTTCGGGGAAGATGCCTTCCCTAGTGCTGTTCTTCTGGAAGTGCGGCTACCCGTGTAGAAGGAACTAGCTCCAAAAGCATGTTTGGCTAGGCAAGGGTCTCTTGCTGAGACCCTGGAACCGCTCCCACAATCCCAGAGGGCAGGGCAACCGTCCAGGTCATTCACATTCCCTTGCCTCCTGTCAGGGAACACAACAGCTCTAACACTGCAGCAGTGAATGCATGAGGAGCAAGTGGTGTGATCAGCCCAAATGGTGAATTCTGCAGAAAGCCAGTGCTCTTAGGGTTAGGGTTTAGGCTAGGGTTAGGGTTAGGGCTAGGATTAGGGTTAGGGTTAGTGTTTTGTCTATGGTTAGGGTTAGGATTAGTGCTACGTTTTTTCTTAGGGTTAGGGCTAGCATTAGAGTTAGGGCTAGGACTAGGTTTAGGGTTAGGGTTATGGTTAGGGCTATGATTAGTGTTTGGGTTACTGTTAGGGTTAGCGATAGGGCTAGGCTTAGAGCTAGGGTAGGGTTAGGGTTAGGAAGAGTGTTATGATTAGAGCTAGGTTTAGGTTTAGGTTTAGGTTTAGTGATTGGTTTAGGGGTAGGTCTATTTCTAAGGCTAGGGTTATGATTAGGGTTAAGCCTAGTGCTAGTGCTATTTAAAGACTTAGCTTTGCGGTTGGGGTTGCCTTAGGGTTGGGGTTAGGGCTAGGGCTAGTGTTAGGGTTAGGGTTAGGGTTAGGGCTAGGGTTAGTGTTAGGTTTAGGTTAGGGCTAGGGTCAGGGTGAGGGTTAGGGTTAGGTCTAGGGTTAGTGTTAGTGCTATGGCTAGGGTTAGAGTTAGGGCTAGGGTCATGGTTCGGTTTGTGTTAGGGTTAGGGCTAGTGTTCGTTTTAGGGCTAGGCTTAGTGTTGGGTTAGGGCTAGGGTTAGGTTAGGGTCAGGGCTAGGCTTAGGGTTAGGGTTAGGATTATGGCTAGGGCTAGGTCTAAGGCTTGGTTTAAGATTTAGGCTAAGGCCAATGCTAGGGCTAGGGTTAGGTTTAGGATTTGGGTTAGGGCTTTGGTAATGTTTAGGTCTAGGGCTAGGGCTAGCACTAGGGATAGTGTTAGGGTTAGGGTTAGGGTTAGTGTTATGGCTAGGTTCAGGGTTAGTGTTAGCGTTAGGGTTAAGTTTAGGGGTAGTGTTAGGATTAGGGTTATGGCTAGGGCTAGTTCTAGGACTATGGTTAGGGTTAGGTGTAGGGCTAGTGTTATTGTTAGTGCTAGGATTAGGGATAGGTATAGGTTTAGGGTCAGGCTTAGGGTTAGGGTGAAGGCTAGATTTAGGGTAATGTCTAGTGTTAAGCTAGGGTAGGGTTAGATCCAGGGTTAGGGTTAGGGTTAGGGTTTGGGTTGTTTCTTGGGTTAGGGTCAGGTCTAGGGCTAGTGTTAGTATTAGTGCTAGGATTAGGGATAGGTATAGGTTTAGGGTTAGGGTTAGGGTTAAGGCTAGATTTAGGGTAATGTCTAGCATTAGGCTAGGGTTGGGTTAGATCCAGGGCTAGGGTTAGGGTTAGGGTTAGGTTTGTGTTAGTGTTATGGCTAGTTTTAGTGTTAATGTTAGGGCTAGGTTTAGGGTTAGGGTTAGTGTTAGGGTTAGGGTTAGAGTTAGGGCTAGGGTTAGGGTTACGGTTACAGTTAGCGCTAGGGCTAGGGTTAGAGTTAAGGTTGTGTTTATGGTTAGGGCTACGGTTAGGGTTAGTGTTAGTGCTAGGGTTGGAGTTAGGGTTAGATTTATGGCTCGGTTTAGGGTTAGGGTTAGGGCCAGGTTTAGGGTTAGTTTTAGGGATAGGGTTAGGCTTAGGGTTAGGGTGAGTGTTAGGTCTAGGATTAGGGTTAGGGTTAGGGCGTCTGTTTTTTTAGGATTAGGGTTAGGTTTTGGGTTAGTGCAAGGATTAGGGTTAGTGTTAGGTTAGGGGTAGGTTTAGATTCAGTGTTCTTGCTAGTGTTAGGGTTAGGTTTAGGACTAGGGTTAGGGTTAGGGTTTGTTCTTGTGTTATGATTATGCCTGGGTTGGATTGTGTTTAGGGTTACCTTTAGGGCTAGGGTTAGTTTTAGATTTAGGGCTAGTTTTATGGCTAAGGCTAGGTTTATGATTAGGGCTAAGCCCAGTGCTTGGGCTAGTGATAGACTTTGGGTTCGTGTAGGGTTGGTTTAGCATTAGTGAGAGGTTTAGTGTTAGGGTTAGTGTTAGGACTAGGGTTAGGGTTAGGGCTAGTGTTTCGATCAGGCCTAGGGCTAGGGTCAGGGTTAGGGTTAGTGTTAGGGTTACTGCTAGTGTTATTGTTAGGGCTCAGCTTAGGTTATGGTTAAGGCTAGGGCTAGGGTTAGGGTTGGGGTTAGGTTTCAGTCTAGGTTTAGGTAAGGGCTAGGTTTGGGGTGAGGGTTAGTGCTAGTGTTATGATCAGGGCTTGGGCTAGGGTTAGTGTTAGGGTTAGTATTATGGCTAGGCTTAGGGTTAGTGTTGGGGTAGGGTTAGTCTTCGAGTTAGTGTTAGGGTTAGAGCTAGTGTTCGTGTTAGAGCTAGGTTTAGGGTTAATATTACGGGTTGGGTTAGGGTTAGGGCTAGGGTTAGTGTTAGTGTTTGGGATACGTCTTTGTCTAAGTCTATGGTTATTTTTAGGGCTAAGCCTAGTGATAGACTTAGGGTTAGGTGTAGGGTTTTTGTAGGGTTAGGGTTAGGGTTAGGGCTAGGGTTCGTGTTAGCGTTATCCTTAGTATTAGGGCTAGGGTTAGTGTTAGGACTAGGGCTAAGGTTAGCAATCAGTTTAGGGAAAGGGTTAGAGTTAGGGTTGTCATTAGGGCTAGGGTTAGGTTTAGGTTTCGGGTTAGGGCTAGTGTTATGTTTAGGGTTAGGGTTAGGATTAGGTTTAGGGTTAGGTTTAGGGCTAAGTCTATATCCTAGGCCAGGTTTATGAGTACGGCAAAGCCTAGTGCTGGGTCTAGCTCTGGGGTTTTTGTTGGTTAGCATTGGGGTTATTGTTGTTTTAGGGTTAGTGATTTTTAGGGCTAGGGTAAAGGTTAGTGTTAGGGTTAGTATTAGGGTTAGTGCTAGGGTTAGGGTTAGGGCTAAGGTTAGTGTTGGGCTAGGTTTAGGGTTAGGTTTAAGGCTAGGGCTATTGTTAGGGTTATGGTTAGGGTTAGTTCTAGTTTTAGGTTTAGTGTTAGGGCTAGGTTTAGGGTTAGCCTTAGGGTTAGTGCTAGGGTTAGGGCTAGGTTTAGGGATAGGTTTAAGTTTAGGGTTAAGGCTAGGGCTAGGATTAAGGTTAGTGTTAGGTCTAAGGTCGGGTTAGGGCTAGGATTTGGTTTAGATTATGGTTAGGGCTTGGTTAGGGTAATTGTTATTCTAGGGTTAGGGTCTTGGCTTGTGTTATGATTAGAGCTAGGGTTAGGTTTGGGGTTACTTTTAGTGTTAGGGTTAGGTCTAGTGTTAGTTTTAGGGCTAGGGTTTGTGTTAGGGTTAGTGTTATGGTTATGGCTGGTGTTAGTGTTACGGCTATGTTTAGGGTAAGTGTTAGGGCTAGGCTTAGCGTTAAGGCTAGGGTTAGGGTTAGGGTTAGGGTTAGGGCTAGTGTTAGTGTTAGGGTTAGGCCTTGGCTACGTTTAGTGTTATGGTTAGAGCTGGGGTTAGTGTTAGGGTTAGGACTAGGTCTATGCCTAAGGCTAGGGTCATGATTAGGGCCACGCCTAGACGTGGGCTTGTGTTAGGTTAGTGTTAGGGCTAGTGTTATGTTTAGGGCTAGGGTTAAGGTTAGTGTTAGTGTTAGGGTAGTGATAGGGTTACTGCAAGGGTTAGTTTTAGGATTATGGCTAGGGCTAGGTCTAAGGCTTGGTTTAAGATTAAGGCTAAACCCAATGCTAGGGCTAGGGTTAGGTTTAGGATTAGGATTAGGGCTTTGGGTTAGAGCTAGAGTTAGTGTTAGTGTTAGGTTTATGGTTAGGGTTATGGTTTGGGTTAGTGTTATTTCTTGGGTTAGGGTTTGGGTTAGGGTTAGGGTTAGGGTTAGGGCTAATGTTATGATTAGGGCTAGGGTCAGGTTTAGGTTTAGGGTTATGCTAGTGTTAGTGTTAGCACTAGTGTTCTGATTAGGGCTAGGGTTAGGGTTAGGTTTATGGCTATGGTTAGGGTTAAGGCTACTTCTTTGTCTAAGGCTAGGTTTATGATTAGGGCTAATCCTAGTTCTATGGCTAGCTATAGATGCTAGACTGGGGTTTAGGATTGGGGTTAATGTTAGGGTTAGAGCTAGGGTTAGGGTTAGTGCTACGGCTAGGTTTAGGGTTAGAGTTAGGGCTAGGGTTAGGGTTAAGGTTAGGGCTAGGGTTAGACTTAGGGTTAGGGCTAGTGTTATTGAACTGGCTAAGGTTAGGTTTAGGGCTTGTGTTAGGGTTAGGGTTAGTGTTATAATATGGGCTAGGCTTATTTTTAGGGCTTTTGTTAGGGTTAGGTCTAGTGTTAGTGTTACGGCTAGGCTTAGGTTTAGGGTTAGTGCAAGGGTTAGGGTGGGTTAGGGTTAGGTCTAGGGTTAGGGTTACAGCTAGGGTTAGGATAAGGCTTAGGGATAGTAGTATGATTAGGGCTAGGTTTAGGATTAGGGTGAGGGTTTGGTTTAGGGCTAGGGTTAGTGTTAAGGTTAGGGTTAGGTCTATGTGGAAGGACAGGTTTATGTTTCAGGCTAAGCCTAGTGCTAAGGCTAGTGATAGACTTAGGGTTGGGGTTATGGTTGTTTTAGGTTTAGGTTCAGGATTAGGATTTGGGTTAGGGCTAGGGTTAGTGTTAGGGCTAGCGCTAGGGTTAGGTTTAGGGTTAGGACTAGGGCTATGCTTAGGGTTAGGGTTAGGGCTAGGTTGTGGGTTAGTGTTAGGGCTATGGTTAGGGTTAGGGTTAGCATTACATCTATGATTAGGTTATTTTAGGGCTAGGTTAGAGTTAGGGTTAGGGCTAGGTCTATGCTTAGGGTTAGGGTTAAGTTTAGTGTTAAGGTTAGGTCTAGTGCAGGGTTAGGGTTCGGGTTAGTGTTTGGGTGAGGGTTAGGGCTAGGATTAGGGTTAGGGTTAGTGTTAGTACTGGTTGTAGGGTTAGTTTTAATGTTTGGGTTCGTGCTAGGGTTATGATTAGGGCTAGGGTTAGGTTTAGGGTTAAGTTTTGTGTTAGGGTTAGTTTTAGAGTTAGGATTAGGGCTAGGGTAAGGTTAGGGTTAGTGTTATGATTAGGGCTAGTGTTAGTCATAGGGCTAGGTTTAGGGTTAGGCTTATAGCTAGGCTTAAGTTTAGGGTTAGGGCTAGGTCTATGTCTAAGGTTAGGGTTATGATTAGGGCTAAGCTAAGCTAAGCTAAGCTAGGGCTCTTGATAGACCTAGAGTTAGAGTTCGGGTTGTTTTAGGGTTAGGATTAGGGTTAGGTCTCGGGCTAGGCTTAGTGTGAGCATTAGGGCTAGTGTTAGGTTAGTGTTACCATTAGCACTAGTGTTTGGGTTCAGGATAGGGCTAGGATTAGGGTTAGGTTTAGGGCTAGTGTTAGGGTTAGTGTTAGGGCTAGGGCTAGGGTTAGGGTTAGCTTTATTGCTAGGGTTAGGGTTAGGGTTAGGTTAGGGCCAGAGTTAGGGTTAGGATTAGTGTTAAGTTTAGGGCTAGGGTTAGAGTTAGGTTTAGGGTTAGGGTTAGGGTTAGGGCTACTGTTATGATTACAGAAAGGATTAGAATTAGGGTGAGGATTAGGGTTAGGTCTCTGGTTAGTGTCAGGGTTAGGTTATGTCTATGTCTAAGGCTAGGGTTATGAATCAGGCTAAACTTAGTGCTAGGGCTCATGATAGAGTTAGGGTTGGGGTTAGGATTGGTTTAGGGTTAGGGTTGGCGTTAGGGTTAGGTTTAGGGTTAGTGTTATGGCTAGGTCTGTGGTTAGGGTTATGTTTAGGGGTCGGGTTAGGGTTAGGGTTTTCATTGCAGCTAGGGTTAGGGTTAGGGTTAGGGCTAGGGTTAGGTTTAGGGTTAGGGCTAGTGTTATGATTATGGCTAGGGTTAGTGTTATGACTATGTTTAGGGTTAGGGTTAGTGTTATGGTTATGTTTAGGGTAAGGGTTAGGGCTACGTTTAGGGTTAGTGTTAAGGCTAGGTTTTGGGTTAGTGTTAGGGTTAGGGCTACATCTATGTAAGGCTAGGTTTATCATTAGGGCTAAGCCTAGTGTTAGGGCTAGTGATAGACTTAGGGATAGGGTTAGGGTTGGTTTAGGGTTAGGGTTAAAGTTAGGGTTAAAGTTAGGGTTAGGGTTAGGGTTAGGTTTAATTGTAGTGTTAGAGTTAGAATTAGGGTTAGTGTTAGGGTTATGGTGACTGTTAGGTTTAGGGTTAGGGCTAAGTTTAGGGTTAGGTTTAGTGTTAGGGTGAGGTTTAGTGGTAATTTTATGGCTCAGTTTAAGGTTAGGGTTAGAGTTAGGGTTAGGGTTAGAGTTAGGGCTAGAGTTAGGATGAGGGTTAAGGCTGGGCCAGTGTTAGGATTAGGGTTAGGGCTAGTATTATGATTAGGGCTAGGTTTAGGATTAGGGTGAGGGTTGGGTTAGGGCTAAGGTTAGTGTTAGGGTTAGGTTTAGGTCTATGTGTAAGGCTAGGTTTATGAGCTGGGTTAAGCCTAGTGCTAAGGCTAGTGATAGATTTAGGGTTTGTATTATGGTTGGTTTAGGTTTAGGTTCAGGGTTAGGGTTAGGGCTAGGGTTAGTGTTAGGGGTAGGGTTAGGGTTAGGGTTAGGGCTAGGGTTAGGTTTACAGTTAGTGTTACAGCTAGGGTTAGGTTTAAGGTTAGGCTAGGGTTAGGGTTAGGGTTATGGTTATGGTTAGTGTTAGGGGTTAGGGTTAGCATTAGGGCTAAGTTGTGCGATAGTTTTAGGCTATGGTTAGGGATAGGGTTAGAGTTACATCTATGGTTAGGTTGTTTGTTAGTACTGGGGTAGATTTAGTGTTATCATTAGGGTTAGGGTTAGTGTTAGGTTTAGTGTTAGGGTTAGGGTTAGGGTTAGGGTTAGGTTTAGGTTAGGGCTAGGGTTAGGTTGAGGGTTAGGGTTAGGTCTAGGGTTAGTGTTAGTGCTATGGCTAGGGTTAGAGTTAGGGCTAGGGTCATGGTTCGGTTTGTGTTAGGGTTAGGGCTAGTGTTCGTTTTAGGGCTAGGCTTAGTGTTAGGGTTAGGGCTAGGGTTAGGTTAGGGTCAGGGCTAGGCTTAGGGTTAGGGTTAGGATTATGGCTAGGGCTAGGTCTAAGGTTTGGTTTAAGATTTAGGCTAAGGCCAATGCTAGGGCTAGGGTTAGGTTTAGGATTTGGGTTAGGGCTTTGGTAATGTTTAGGTCTAGGGCTAGGGCTAGCACTAGGGATAGTGTTAGGGTTAGGGTTAGGGTTAGGGTTAGTGTTATGGCTAGGTTCAGGGTTAGTGTTAGCATTAGGGTTAAGTTTAGGGGTAGTGTTAGGATTAGGGTTATGGCTAGGGCTAGTTCTAGGACTATGTTAGGATTAGGTGTAGGGCTAGTGTTATTGTTAGTGCTAGGATTAGGGATAGGTATAGGTTTAGGGTCAGGCTTAGGGTTAGGGTGAAGGCTAGATTTAGGGTAATGTCTAGCATTAGGCTAGGGTTGGGTTAGATCCAGGGTTAGGGTTAGGGTTAGGGTTTGGGTTGTTTCTTGGGTTCGGGTCAGGTCTAGGGCTAGCGTTAGTGTTAGTATTAGTACTAGGATTAGGGATAGGTATAGGTTTAGGGTCAGGTTTAGGGTTAGGGTTAAGGCTAGATTTAGGGTAATGTCTAGCATTAGGCTAGGGTTGGGTTAGATCGAGGACTAGGGTTAGGGTTAGGGTTTGGTTTGTGTTAGTGTTATTGCTAGTTTTAGTGTTAGGGCTATGTTTATGGTAAGGGTTAGTATTAGGGTTAGGGTTAGGATTAGGGCTAGGGTTAGGGTTAGGTTTAGGTTTAGGGTTAGGGCTAGTGTTATGTTTAGGGTTAGGGTTAGGATTAGGTTTAGGGTTAGGGTTAGGGCTAGGGTTAGGTTTAGGGCTAAGTCTATATCCTAGGCCAGGTTTATGAGTAGGGCAAAGCCTAGTGCTGAGTCTAGCACTGGGGTTATTGTTGGTTAGCATTAGGGTTATTGTTGGTTTAGGGTTAGGGATGTTTATTGCTAGCGTTTAGGTTAGTGTTGGGTTAGTGTTAAGCTTAGGGCTAGGGTTAGGATTAGGGCTAGGTTTAGGGTTAGGTTTAAGGCTAGGGCTAGTGTTAGGGTTATGGCTAGGTTTAGTTCTAGGTTTAGGTTTAGTGTTAGTGCTAGATTTAGGGTTAGCGTTAGGGTTAGTGTAGGGGTAGGGCTAGGTTTAGGGATAGGTTTAAGTTTAGGGTTAAGGCTAGGTCTAGGATTAGGGTTAGTGTTAGGGCTAGGGTTCGGGTTAGGGCTAGGATTTGGTTTAGATTTATGGTTAGGGCTAGGGTTAGGGTAACTGTTATTCCAGGGTTAGCGTCTTGGCTTGTGTTATGATTAGGGCTAGCGTTAGGTTTAGGGTTTCGTTTAGTGTTAGGGTTAGGTCTAGCGTTAGGATTCGGGCTAGGGTTTGTGTTAGGGTTAGTGTTAGTGTTACGGCTGGTGTTAGTGTTATGGCTATGTTTAGGGTAAGTGTTAAGGCTAGGCTTAGCGTTAAGGCTAGGGTTAGGGTTAGGGTTAGGGTTAGGGTTAGGGCTAGTGTTAGTGTTAGGGTTAGGGCTTGGGCTACGGTTAGTGTTACGGTTAGAGCTAGGTTTAGTGTTAGGATTAGGACTTGGTCTATGCCTAAGGATAGGGTCATGATTAGGGCCACGCCAAGACTAGGGCTTGTGTTAGGTTAGTGTTAGGGCTAGTGTTATGTTTAGGGCTAGGGTTAAGGTTAGTGTTAGGGTTAGTGTTAGGGTTAGTGTTAGGGTTAGGTTTAGAGTTAGTGTTAGGGTTAGTGCAAGGGTTAGTGTTAGGATTATTGCTAGGGCTAGGTCTAAGGCTTGGTTTAAGATTAAGGCTAAGCCCAATGCTAGGGCTAGGGTTAGGTTTAGGATTGGTATTAGGACTTTGCGTTAGAGCTAGGGTTAGTGTTAGGGTTAGGGTTATGGTTTGGGTAGGGTTATTTTGTGGGTTAGGGTTAGTGTTAGGGCTAGTGTTCTGATTAGGGCTAGGGTTAGGGTTAGGTTTAAGGCTAGGGTTAGGTTTAAGGCTAGTTCTATGTCTAAGGCTAAGTTTATGATTAGGGCTAATCCTAGTGCTATGGCTAGCTCTAGACTGTGGTTTAGGATTGGGGTTAGTGTTAGGGTTAGAGCTAGGGTTAGGGTTAGTGCTTGGGCTAGGATTAGGGTTAAGGTTAGGGCTAGGGTTAGGGTTAAGGTTAGGGCTAGTGTTAGGGTTAGGGCTAGTGTTATTGAACTGGCTAAGGTTAGGTTTAGGGTTTGTGTTAGGGTTAGGGTTAGTGTTATAATATGGGCTTGGCTTATTTTTAGGGTTTTTGTTAGGGTTAGGTCTAGTGTTAGTTTTACGGCTAGGCTTAGGTTTAGGGTTAGTGCAAGGGTCACGGTGGGTTAGGGTTAGGTCTAAGGTTAGGGTTACAGCTAGGGTTAGGGTAAGACTTAGGGATAGCATTGATTAGGGCTAGGTTTAGGATTAGGATGAGGGTTTGGTTTAGGGATAGGGTAGATGTTAAGGTTGGGGTTAGGTCTATGTGGAAGGCCAGGTTTTTGTTTCAGGCTAAGCCTAGTGCTAAGTCTAGTGATAGACATAGGGTTGGGGTTATGGTTGTTTTAGATTTAGGTTCAGGGTTAGGGTTTGGGTTAGGGCTAGGGGTAGTGTTAGGGCTAGCACTAGGGTTAGGGTTAGGGCTAGGGTTAGGTTGTGTTAGGACTAGGGCTATGCTTAGGGTTAGGGTTAGGGCTAGGTTGTGGGTTAGTGTTAGGGCTATGGTTAGGGTTAGGGTTAGCATTACATCTATGAATAGGTTTTTTTAGGGCTAGGTTAGGGTTAGTGTTAGGGCTAGAGCTAGTATTAGGGTTAGGATTAAGTTTAGTGATAAGGTTAGGTCTAGTGCAGGGTTAGGGTTCGGTTAGTGTTTGGGTGAGGGTTAGGGCTAGGATTAGGGTTAGGGTTAGTGTTAGTACTGGTTGTAGTGTTGGTTTTAATGTTTGGGTTCGTGCTAGGGTTATGATTAGGGCTAGGGTTAGGTTTAGGGTTAAGTTTTGTGTTAGGGTTAGTTTTAGAGTTAGGATTAGGGCTAGGGTAAGGTTAGGGTTAGTGTTATGATTAGGGCTAGCGTTAGTCATAGGGCTAGGCTTATAGCTAGGCTTAAGTTTAGGGTTAGGGCTAGGTCTATGTCTAAGGTTAGGGTTATGATTAGGGCTAAGCCTAGTGCTAGGGCTCTTGATAGACCTAGGGTTAGAGTTCGTGTTGTTTTAGCTTTAGGGTTAGGGTTGGGTCTCAGGCTAGGCTTAGTGTGAGCATTAGGGCTAGGGTTAGGTTAGCGTTACCATTATCACTAGGTTGGGTTCGGGTTAGGGCTAGGATTAAGGTAAGGTTTAGGGCTAGTGTTAGGGTTAGTGTTAGGGCTAGGGTTAGGGTTAGGGTTAGCTTTATGGCTAGTGTTAGGGTTAGGGTTAGGTTAGGGCCCAGTTAGGGTTAGGATTAGTGTTAAGTTTAGGGCTAGGGTTAGAGTTAGGTTTAGGGTTAGGGTTAGGGTTAGGGCTACTGTTATGATTACAGAAAGGATTAGAATTAGGGTGAGGATTAGGGTTAGGTCTCTGGTTAGTGTCAGGGTTAGGTTATGTCTATGTCTAAGGCTAGGGTTATGAATCAGGCTAAACTTAGTGCTAGGGCTCATGATAGAGTTAGGGTTGGGGTTAGGATTGGTTTAGGGTTAGGGTTGGCGTTAGGGTTAGGTTTAGGGTTAGTGTTATAGCTAGGTCTGTGGTTAGGGTTATGTTTAGGGGTCGGGTTAGGGTTAGGGTTTTCATTGCAGCTAGGGTTAGGGTTAGGGTTAGGGCTAGGGTTAGGTTTAGGGTTAGGGCTAGTGTTATGATTATGGCTAGGGTTAGTGTTATGACTATGTTTAGGGTTAGGGTTAATGTTATGGTTATGGTTAGGGTAAGGGTTAAGGTTAGGGTTATGGTTAGGACTACGTTTAGGGTTAGTGTTAAGGCTAGGTTTTGGGTTAGTGTTAGGGTTAGGGCTACATCTATGTAAGGCTAGGTTTATCATTAGGGCTAAGCCTAGTGTTAGGGCTAGTGATAGACTTAGGGATAGGGTTAGGGTTGGTTTAGGGTTAGGGTTAAAGTTAGGGTTAGGGTTAGGGTTAGGTTTAATTGTAGTGTTAGAGTTAGGGTTAGTGTTAGGGTTATGGTGACTGTTAGGTTTAGGGTTAGGGCTAAGTTTAGGGTTAGGTTTAGTGTTAGGGTTAGTGTTAGGGTTAGTGTTAGGGTTAGAGTTAGGGTTAGTGTTAGGGTTATGGTGACTGTTAGGTTTAGGGTTAGGGCTAAGTTTAGGGTTAGGTTTAGTGTTAGGGTTAGTGTTAGGGTGAGGGTTAGTGGTAGTTTTATGACTCGGTTTAAGGTTAGGGTTAGAGTTAGGGTTAGGGTTAAAGTTAGGGCTAGAGTTAGGATGAGGGTTAAGGCTGGGCCAGTGTTAGGATTAGGGTTAGGGCTAGTATTATGATTAGGGCTAGGTTTAGGATTAGGGTGAGGGTTGGGTTAGGGCTAAGGTTAGTGTTAGGGTTAGGTTTAGGTCTATGTGTAAGGCTAGGTTTATGAGCTGGGTTAAGCCTAGTGCTAAGGCTAGTGATAGATTTAGGGTTTGTATTATGGTTGGTTTAGGTTTAGGTTCAGGGTTAGGGTTAGGGCTAGGGTTAGTGTTAGGGGTAGGGTTAGGGTTAGGGGTAGGGTTAGGGTTAGGTGTAGGGTTAGGTTTAGGGTTAGGGTTAGGGCTAGGGTTAGGTTTACAGTTAGTGTTACAACTAGGGTTAGGTTTAGGGTTAGGCTAGGGTTCGGGTTATGGTTATGGTTATGTTTAGGGTTAGGGGTTAGGTTTAGAATTAGAGCTAAGTTGTGGGTTAGTTTTAGGCTATGGTTAGGGTTAGGGTTAGAGTTACATCTATGGTTAGGTTGTTAGTGCTAGGGTTAGATTTAGTGTTAGCGTTAGGGTTTGGGCTAGTGTTAGGGTTAGGTTTAGGGTTACGGTTAGGGTTAGGGTTAGGATTAGGGCTAGTGTTAGTGTTAGGTTTAGGTTAGGGCTAGGGTCAGGGTGAGGGTTAGGGTTAGGTCTAGGGTTAGTGTTAGGGCTATGGCTAGGGTTAGAGTTAGGGCTAGGGTCATGGTTCGTTTTGTGTTAGGGTTAGGGCTAGTGTTCGTTTTAGGGCAAGGCTTAGTGTTAGGGTTAGGGCTAGGGTTAGGTTAGGGTCAGGGCTAGGCTTAGGGTTAGGGTTAGGATTATGGCTAGGGCTAGGTCTAAGGCTTGGTTTAAGATTTAGGCTAAGGCCAATGCTAGGGCTAGGGTTAGGTTTAGGATTTGGGTTAGGGCTTTGGTAATGTTTAGGTCTAGGGCTAGGGCTAGCACTAGGGATAGTGTTAGGGTTAGAGTTAGGGTTAGGATTAGTGTTATGGCTAGGTTCAGGGTTAGTGTTAGCGTTAGGGTTAAGTTTAGGGGTAATGTTAGGATTAGGGTTATGGCTAGGGCTAGTTCTAGGACTATGGTTAGGATTAGGTGTAGGGCTAGTGTTAGTGTTAGTGCTAGGATTAGGGATAGGTATAGGTTTAGGGTCAGGCTTAGGGTTAGGGTTAAGGCTAGATTTAGGGTAATGTCTAGCATTAGGCTAGGGTTGGGTTAGATTCAGGGCTAGGGTTAGGGTTAGGTTTAGGTTTGTGTTAGTGTTAGTGTTATGGCTAGTTTTAGTGTTAATGTTTTGTTTTTTTTTTTTTTTTTTTTTTTTTTTTACAGGCAGAGTGGACAGTGAGAGAGAGACAGAGAGAAAGGTCTTCCTTTTGCCGTTGGTTCACCCTCCAATGGCCGCCGCGGCCGGCGCACTGCGGCCGGCGCACCACGCTCGTCCGATGGCAGGAGCCAGGAGCCAGGTGCTTTTCCTGGTCTCCCCATGGGGTGCAGGGCCCAAGCACCTGGGCCATCCTCCACTGCACTCCTGGGCCACAGCAGAGGGCTGGCCTGGAAGAGGGGCAACCGGGACAGAATCCGGTGCCCCGACCGGGACTAGAACCCTGTGTGCCGGCGCCGCAAGGCGGAGGATTAGCCTGTTGAGCCACGGCGCCGGCCTTAGTGTTAATGTTAAGGCTATGTTTAGGGTTAGTGTTTGGGTGAGGGTTAGGGCTAGGGTTAGGGCTAGGGTTAGGGTTACGGTTAGGGCTAGGGCTAGGTTAGAGTTAAGGTTGTGTTTATTGTTAGGGCTAGGGTTAGGGTTAGTGTTAGTGCTAGGGTTGGGGTTAGGGTTAGCTTTATGGCTTGGATTTAGGGTTAGGGTTTAGGGTTAGTTTTAGGGATAGGGTTAGGCTTAGGGTTAGGGTGAGTGTTAGGTCTAGGATTAGGGTTAGGGTTAGGGCATCGGTATATTTAGGATCAGAGTTAGGGTTTGGGTTAATGCAAGGATTAGGGTTAGTGTTATGTCTAGGGGTAGGTTTAGATTCAGTGTTCTTGCTAGTGTTAGGGTTAGGTTTAGGACTAGGGTTATGGTTAGGGTTTGTTCTAGTGTTATGATTATGCCTGGGTTGGATTGTGTTTAGGGTTACCTTTAGGGCTAGGGTTAGTTTTAGATTTAGGGCTAGTTTTATGGCTAAGGCTAGGTTTATGATTAGGGCTAAGCCTAATGCTTGGGCTAGTGATAGACTTTGGGTTCGTGTAGGGTTGGTTTAGCATTAGTGAGAGGTTTAGTGTTAGGGTTAGTGTTAGGACTAGGCTTAGGGTTAGGGCTAGTGTTTTGATCAGGCCTAGGGCTATGGTTTGGGTTAGGGTTAGTGTTAGGGTTACTGCTAGTGTTATTGTTAGGGCTTGGCTTAGGTTATGGTTAAGGCTAGGGCTAGGGTTAGGGTTGGGGTTAGGTTTCAGTCTAGGTTTAGGTAAGGGCTAGGTTTAGGGTTAGGGTTAGGGCTAGTGTTATGATCAGGGCTTGGGCTAGGGTTAGTGTTAGGGTTAGTATTATGGCTAGGCTTAGGGTTTGTGTTAGGGGTAGGGTTAGTCTTCGAGTTAGTGTTAGGGTTAGAGCTAGTGTTCGTGTTAGAGCTAGGTTTAGGGTTAATATTACAGGTTGGGTTAGGGTTAGGGCTAGGGTTAGTGTTAGCGTTTGGGATACGTCTTTGTCTAAGTCTATGGTTATTTTTAGGGCTAAGCCTAGTGGTAGACTTATGGTTAGGTTTAGGGTTTGTGTAGGGTTAGGGTTAGGGTTAGGTTTAGGTTTAGGTCTAGGGTTAGGGTTAGGGCTAGGGTTAGGGTTAGCATTAGTGTTAGGTCTAGGGTTAGTGTTAGGGCTAGGGTTAGGTTAGCGATAGGTTTAGGGAAAGGGTTATAGTTAGGGTTGTCATTAGGGCTAGGGTTAGGGTTAGGGTTAGGGTTAGGGTTAGGTTTCGGGTTAGGGCTAGTGTTATGTTTAGGGCTAGGGTTAGGATTAGGCTTAGGTTTAGGGATTGGGTTTCGGCTAGGGTTAGGTTTAGGGCTAAGTAATATCCTAGGCCAGGTTTATGAGTACGGCAAAGCCTAGTGCTGGGTCTAGCACTGGGGTTTTTGTTGGTTATCATTGGTGTTATTGTTGTTTTAGGGTTAGGGATTTTTATGGCTAGGGTTAAGTTTAGTGTTAGGGTTAGTGTTAGGGTTAGGGCTAGGGTTAGGGTTAGCGCTAGGGTTAGTGTTTGGGCTAGGTTTAGGGTTAGGTTTAAGGCTAGGGCTAGTGTTAGGGTTATTTTTAGGGTTATTTCTAGGTTAAGGTTCAGTGTTAGATCTAGGTGTAGGGTTGGTGTTAGGGGTAGGGCTAGGTTTAGGGATAGGTTTAAGTTTAGGGTTAAGACTAGGTCTAGGATTAGGGTTAGTGTTAGGGCTAGGGTTCGGGTTAGGGCTAGGATTTGGTTTAGATTTAGGGTTAGGGCTAGGGTTAGGGTAACTGTTATTCTAGCGTTAGGGTCTTGGCTTGTGTTATGACTAGGGCTAGGGTTAGGTTTAGGGTTATTTTTAGTGTTAGGGTTAGGTCTAGCATTAGGATTCGGGCTAGGGTTTGTGTTAGTGTTAGGGTGACGGCTGGTGTTAGTGTTATGGCTATGTTTAGGGTAAGTGTTAGGGCTAGGCTTAGCGTTAAGGCTAGGGTTAGGGTTAGGGTTAGGGTTAGGGTTAGGGCTAGTGTTAGTGTTAGGGTTAGGTCTTAGGCTATGGTTAGTCTTATGGTTAGAGCTAGGGTTAGTGTTAGGGTTAGGTCTAGGTCTATGCCTAAGGCTAGGGTCATGACTAGGGCCACTCCAAGACGAGGGCTTGTGTTAGGTTAGTGTAATGGCTAGTGCTATGTTTAGGGCTAGGGTTAAGGTTAGTGTTAGTGTTAGTGTTAGTGTTAGTGTTAGTGTTAGGGTTAGAGTTAGTGTTAGGGTTAGTGTTAGGATTATGGCTAGGGCTAGGTCTAAGGCTTGGTTTAAATTTAAGGCTAAGCCCAATGCTAGGGCTAGGGTTAGGTTTAGGATTGTGATTAGGGCTTTGGGTTAGAGCTAGGGTCAGGGTTAGTGTTACTGGTAAGGTTTGGGTTAGGGTTACTTCTTGGGTTAGGGTTAGGGTTAGGGTTAGGACTAGTGTTATGATTAGGGCTAGGGTTAGGGTTAGGTTTCGGGTTAAGCTAGTGTTAGTGTTAGCACTAGTGTTCTGATTAGGACTAGGGTTAGGTTTAGGTTTAAGGCTAGGGTTAGTTTTAAGGCTAGTTCTATGTCTAAGGCTAGGTTTATGATAGGGCTAATCCTAGTTCTATGGCTAGCTCTAGACTGTGGTTTAGGATTGGGGTTAGTGTTAGGGTTAGAGCTAGGGTTAGGGTTAGTGCTAGGGCTAGGGTTATGGTTAATTTAGGGCTAGGGTTAGGGTTAAGGTTAGGGCTAGGGTTAGACTTAGGGTTAGGGCTAGTGTTATTGAACTGGCTAAGGTTAGGTTTAGGGTTTGTGTTAGGGTTAGGGTTAGTGTTATAATATGGGCTAGGCTTATTTTTAGGGTTTTTGTTAGGGTTAGGTCTAGTGTTAGTTTTACGGCTAGGCTTAGGTTTAGGGTTAGTGCAAGGGTTAGGATGGGTTAGGGTTAGGTCTAGGGTTAGGGTTACAGCTAGGGTTAGGGTAAGGCTTAGGGATAGTATTATGATTAGGGCTAAGTTTAGGATTAGGATGAGGGTTTGGTTTAGGGCTAGGGTTAGTGTTAAGGTTAGGGTTAGGTCTATGTGGAAGGACAGTTTTATGTTTCAGGCTAAGCCTAGTGCTAAGGCTAGTGATAGACTTAGGGTTGGGGTTATGGTTGTTTTAGGTTTAGGTTCAGGATTAGGATTTGGGTTAGGGCCAGGGTTAGTGTTAGGGCTAGCACTAGAGTTAGGGTTAGGGCTAGGGCTATGCTTAAGGTTAGGGTTAGGGCTAGGTTGTGGGTTAGTGTTTGGGCTATGGTTAGGGTTAGGGTTAGCATTACGTCTATGATTAGGTTATTTTAGGGCTAGGTTAGAGTTAGGGTTAGGGCTAGGTCTATGCTTAGGGTTAGGGTTAAGTTTAGTGTTAAAGTTAGGTCTAGTGCAGGGTTAGGGTTTGGGTTAGTGTTTGGGTGAGGGTTAGGGCTTGGATTAGGGTTAGGTTTAGTTAGTGTTAGTACTGGTTGTAGGGTTAGTTTTAATGTTTGTGTTATTGCTAGGGTTATGATTAGGGCTAGGGTTAGCTTTGGGGTTAAATTTTGTGTTAAGGTTAGTTTTAGAGTTAGGATTAGGAGTAGGGTAAAGTTAGGGTTAGTGTTATAGTTAGGGCTAGTGTCAGTCATAGGGCTAGGTTTAGGGTTAGGCTTAGGGCTAGGCTTAAAGTTAGGGTTAGGGCTGGGTTTATGTCTAAGGTTAGGGTTATGATTAGGCCTAAGCCTAGTTCTAGAGCTCTTGATAGACGTAGGGTTAGAGTTCGGGTTGTTTTAGGTTTAGGGTTACGGTTTGATCTCCGGGTAGCTTAGTGTCAGCATTAGGGCTTGAGTTGGTGTTAGCGTTAGTATTAGCACCAGGGTTTGGGTTCAGGATAGGGCTAGGATTAGGGTTAGAGTTAGGGCTAGGGTTAGGGTTAGGGTTAGGTTATGGTCAGAGTTAGGGTTAGAATTAGTGTTCCGCACAGGGCCTGGTCTGCGTCTCGCCCGCCCCAGGGCATGCAAGAGCCAGCCCGGTGCTCCAAAGGGCCACAAGTCCTACCTAGAGGCTGAGGCCGGCCTCTGGAGGCCTCAGGAACACACGTGCGGGCACGCACGAGCCCTGAAACCTTCTCTGCAGGAAGCTCTGGGCCCCAGCGCCCCCGCCCGGCTTGCGCATGTGCAGTGGAGGCTTGCAGGCCCCTGGGGGGCGGGCGTGCTGGGCGGGTCCTCTCCCACAGGCTGCTGGTGTGATCCACCCGTGACCAGAAGTGTGGGCTCTCACGGCACGAGCTCGTGGCTGAGTTCGGGGCTGTCACGTGGTGCCCGGAGGGGCACATGGACTGTCTCATGATCGCCGCGACTGGAGTGTGGGCGGTCAAGGGTTCGGGGCTGAGCGGCACCTGGGCTCCGCTCAGGACAGGCCAGGCCGGGATCCCTGTGGGCCAGCAGGGGGCGACAGCGCAGAGCAATGTGGGGCCACTTGCGTGTGGAGGCCCGCGGGCAGCAAGTGGACATGTGCCAAAGGCCGGTCCTGCCACTCCAGGCTGTCTGGACAGATGTGGGGTGGCTTTGCCAAGCCAATGGCGGCTCCAGCCTGCCTTCCCGGAAGCCTCAGGTTGCTGGGCTCTGCTCTGTGACCGCACCTCAGCCCCGTAATTCAGGGCTAGCTGTTCGAAACGCATTCCCTCTTTAGGCCCCCATCCTCCGGGCCCGAAGCTGTCCACACCCAAATGCCAGCCTCCTGCTCCCGCTCTGGGACTCAGTGGGCATGGCCCCCGCACTGCTTGTTGCGTGACGGCCCACTGCAGTAGGCTAGGCCGCGCCACCGTAGGAGGCCGGACCCGTACGTACCCCAGCACCAGACACCCTGGCACCGGCTTCACTCACAGAGACGAAGAGAGAGACTGAGCAGTGCTCCAGCAGGCTATGAGAAGACACTGGCACAACCAGCTTTTACTAGAAAATATCATCATTATTTTAGTGTAACCTAAAGTGTAATCACATTAGCTTATTAGGCAACTAGTAGTAATAATAAGCAATGCTAAGTGTCCTTGACTTTATACATGTATTATGTTGGATGTTGAGCTAAGTAATCCAGTAACTACAATAAGTTGATTTTTGTACAAACTGCACCACTGCCTGTTCCTGGCCCTTGCTATCCTACATTCCACCTTTCCTCCATCTGGCCAGACCCAAGTCCAAGAATGTAAAAGGGAGGTTTAAAGCTTGAGATAACAACCAGCCCTTACCCTGGAGTCGGCAGCAGGTGTCTTATCAGTAGTGTCAACTTGACCTAAGCATTCCCCTAAAGCCTGCTTGAACATGATAATAAAAGCTCTGTTAGAATTGGGCTCAAGGCTTCTCTGGGGGCTTCCTCTACTGGAGGCACTGAGAGGCCCGGGTTCGAACAGGTAATAAAAACGACCATGCTAATTGGCTTCAACTTCAGTCTCTGGTGGTTGATTTTGGGGACAACGGACTGTGGGCATAACAGCTAAGAGGTGGAAAGCCTGGGGCCAGGGTACAGTCCCCCGGACTTGTGCGGGCAACCTAAGGCCCAGGAGCTCTAGAGCAGGGCCTAGGGGAGGGAGTCAGGTGTCGGGGCGGGAGACACAACACACACACAAACACACACACACACAGTGCTACGCAGCCCAGGACGGCGGGTTGGGGACAGGGCTGAGGTCAGGTGCGCGGCCGACTGCAGGGCAGAATGCAGGCCACGCAGCTGGAGAGAGGCCCACGGTCAGGACAGCAGGCCTGGCCGCACGGGGCCTGGTCTGCGTCTCGCCCGCCCCAGGGCATGCAAGAGCCAGCCCGGTGCTCCAAAGGGCCACAAGTCCTACCTAGAGGCTGAGGCCGGCCTCTGGAGGCCTCAGGAACACGCGTGCGGGCATGCACGAGCCCAGAAACCTTCTCTGCGGGAAGCTCTGGGCCCCAGTGACCCCGTCCAGCTTGCGCATGCGCAGTGGAGGCTTGCAGGCACCCGGGGGCGGGTGTGATGGGCGCGTCCTCTCCCACAGGCTGCTGGTGTGATCCACCCATGACCAGAAGTGTGGGCTCTCACGGCACGAGCTCGTGGCTGAGTTCGGGGCTGTCACATGGTGCCCGGAGGGGCACATGGACTGTCTCATGATCCCCGCGTGACCGGAGTGTGGGCGGTCAAGGATTCAGGGCTGAGCGGCACCTGGACTCCCCACGGAACGGGATGGGATGGGACCCCTGTGGGCCAGCAGGGGGCGGCAGCGCAGAGCAATGTGGGGCCACTTGTGCGTGGAGGCCTGCGGGCAGCAAGCGGACATGTGCCAAAGGCCGGGCCTGGCACTCCAGGCTGTCTGGACAGATGTAGGGTGGCTTTGCCAAGCCAATGGCGGCTCCAGCCTGCCTTCCCGGAAGCCTCAGGTTGCTGGGCTCTGCTCTGTGACTGCACCTCAGCCCAGTCTCTCGGGGCCAGGCATTCGAAACCCATCCCGCTTCAGGCCCCCATCCTCCGGGCCCGCAGCTGTCCACCACCCAAATGCCAGCCTCTTGCTCCCGCTCTGGGACTCAGCGGACACAGCCCCCGCACTGCTTGTTGCGTGAAGGCCCTCTGCAGTAGGCTAGGCCGTGCCACCTTAGCAGGCCAGACCCGTACAAACCCCAGTACCAGACACGCTGGCCATGGCTTCGCTCACAGAGACGAGGAGACAGACTGAGCAGTGCTCAAGCAGGCTAAGAGGTCGAAAGCCTGGGGCCTGGGTACAGTCCCCCGGACTTGTGCGGGCAGCCTAAGGCCCAGGAGCTCTAGAGCAGGGCCTAGGGGAGGGAGTCAGGTGTCGGGGCAGGAGACACAACACACACACACACACACACACACACACACACACACACAGTGCTACGCAGCCCAGGACGGCAGGTTGGGGACAGGGCTGAGGTCAGGTGTGCGGTCGAATGCAGGGCAGAATGCAGGCCACGCAGCTTGAGAGAGGCCCGCAGTCAGGACAGCAGGCCTGGCCGCACGGGGCCTGGTCTGCGTCTCGCCTGCCCCAGGGCATGCAAGAGCCAGCCCGGTGCTCAAAGGGCCACAAGTCCTACCTAGAGGCTGAGGCCGGTCTCTGGAGGCCTCAGGAACATGCGTGCGGGCACGCACGAGCCCCGAAACCTTCTCTGCAGGAAGCTCTGAGCCCCAGCGCCCCCGTCCGGCTTGCTCATGCACAGTGGAGGCTTGCAGGCACCCGGGGTCGGGCGTGCTGGGCGGGTCCTCTCCCACAGGCTGCTGGTGTGATCCACCCATGACCAGAAGTGTGGGCTCTCACGGCACGAGCTCGTGGCTGAGTTCGGGGCTGTCACGTGGTGCCCGGAGGGGCACATGGACTGTCTCATGATCCCCGCGTGACCGGAGTGTGGGCGGTCAAGGGTTCGGGGCTGAGCGTCACTGCCCTTCTTGCTCAGAGCCTTTGTCACTCAACAAAAGCGTGTTTTGGTTAATATTCCCTACAGTTTTGGATATTGAGGCATTCCTGACTCCCAGGGCTCTCCTTTGGGGACACAATCCTCTGTTGTTTTCTGTGGCCCTGGACACTTGGCATCAGTCCCACACCAGAATTTCTTTTGGGGTAATGTGAAACCTTGGTGCTTTTTCTTTGCATCCCTGATGCCTAGTGATCCTGCGCATCTTATACCTGTAGGCAATTTTTATTTAACCCTTTCAAATATGCCTTCCATATCATCATTTCTTAACTAGATCATTTGTCGATTTTTTTGAGCTCCTTATATATGCTGGATATTAGCCTGTTATGAGGTGTACAGTTTGTGAATATTTTTTCCAAGTCTGTTGTTTGCCTCTTTATTTTCTCGAACATTTCCTTTGCTGTTCAGAAGCTTCTTAGCTTGATATAACCCCATTTGTGTGTTTTTGCCATTATTGCCCATGCTTCCAGTTTCTTGTTCTTGAAGTCTTTACTATGCAATGTCTTTCAGTGTTTCCCCCTAAACTTTCCTCTGGTAATTTGATGGCATCGAGTCTTAGATTTATATCCTTGTTCCATTGTGAGTTGATTTTTGTATAAGTTGTTAGGGAAGGGTCTTCTTCGTATTTCTGTGATCAGTGATCAAAGTTCCCCAACACGCAAAGACACTCCCGGGAGTGATTTTAGTTTGTTTGCTGAAGTTTACTAGATTGTAGATATGTGAACTAATTTCTGGAATTACTAGTATGTTCCATTTGACCACATTTCTGTTCTTGTGCCAGTACCAAGCTGTTTTGATTGTAACTGCCCTGAATATGTAATATGTCTTTACATCTGGTATTGTGATGCCACCAGCTTTACTTTTATTATTTTGAATTGCTTTAGCTATTTGGGGTTTCTTGTGATCCACACGAGTTTTAGAGTCATTTGTTTCAAATCTGAGTATAATTGTTTGAAACTTTGGGATTACATTAAATCTGTAAATTCATTTGGATTATAAATTGCTTTTACCTGGAGAAAAAAATGTCAAATGTGGATAACGTTGTCATACAGAATCTTTCTAAATAAAATTTACCCATGGAAAAAACCTTGCTCAGTTTGGACCAAGACATAAAACTTTTTATTAAGGGTTTGTTGCAGCAGTGTTCATCTGAGAAGAGAAGTGGCATGAACAGAAATTGTTGTGATGGTCCATTTTGTGAGTTATCTTGGTTGGTTCCAGTCTCCAGTTATTCAGTAAAACACTAATGTAGGTTGCTGTGAAGGTCTTCTGTAGATATGATTAAAGTCTATAATCAATTGACTTTAAGTCAGGGGGATTACCCCAGATGAACTTGGTGGGGCTGACTCAGTCACGAGGCCCTAAGGTGAAACTGAGTCTCCCCTGAAGAAGCAGACACTCCACCATGGGAAGCAGTTCTCACATGTGCCTGAGAGTTCTGTCTCCCCTTCTTGATAACCCATCCTGTAGATGCAGGCAGAATTCTCATCCACATTCCAACATCTGATAACAGTTTTCAGTTAGACAGTCTTTCTCTTTTTTGAATCTGGTTGGGCTGTGCGTAAAACAGTGCCTTTGCTGTTTTGGAAATATCTCTTGGTCAACTTGATTACTTCTTCAGGTAACACCTTGTTTATCAGCACTGCTGTCATCTGCTTCTGTGAAGAATGATAATCCTGCAACTCTCAGCTCTAGGTCATAACTGACAACTTCAAGAATCTGTGAAATCTTGAGTCATTTGTCGTATCAGAATAGTTCATGGAGCCATGCCCAAGATGGCTGACATGAGTGGTCCTGGGTTTGAAGTTTGTCCTGCCTTGGATTAGCCTCTGCTTCTGGTCAGTGTGTGAACAGTCCTGACACACACCTTCTCAGGTCTTTCTTCAGTTAATTTATTGTTATTCTTTGACATTTTCTAGATAACTTTACTCAATGCGTAGAAACTAATAACTGCAAGGGTCACACTGCTCCAGTTTAAGTCTCATCCATTGACCAGGCATTTTTTAAATTTTTTTTCAGGGGAAATGATCTTTAATGTCTTTGTTTCCAGCCCCCTGCACTGCTATCACTTCAGTGAAGAAAAAGGATGGGCTAGAGAGGTATGGAGTCAGGAGACACAACAGTGCCCACCCACCACATGGGTGCACACTCGCTCTGCCAGCATGGGCACCCACCCTCACATGCTCACACGCAGGCCACATGCACACTGCACAGACACATACATATGCAACCATGGTTGACTACATGTAGCAAGGGACTCATTTCTATGTACAAGAGAGATAGAGCAAGTGAGAGAGCAAGTAGACATCGGTCCCCCCGGGCTCTCAGCATGTTCTGCCCAGCTCTCAGCCCCATACCTGGCACCCATGCCCCAGCCAGAAAAGCAGCTGCCCTCTCCCCACCCACTCCCCGACCCAGAGGCCCACTGGCTCATACACTGCCCTCTCCCCTTCATCAGCCCTCCCCCCAACCAGGATCACCTCCCCTGGGAAAGGAAGATGTATGCTGGGGGCCCCTAAAAATGCCTGGGTGCCAGGGACATGTTGCTTCTGAAGCCCTGCTGCCCATTGGCCACTTTGGCTGCAGACTTGCAGCCACTGTTGCTGGAGCCCTCGTCGGTCCTGGGGCTCTCAGGGTTGGCCAGGAGCTTGAAGGTAAAGAGCTGGCCCAAGCACTGGCAGCTGCTGCAGCTGGCAGGCTTGGAGGAGGGCAGGCTCAGCAGGGCACTGGGCGCCTTCCTCTCAGCTTAGTGTACAGCTTGACCAGTGCCCAGGTAGCCCGGGCTCTGCAAGGTCAAGGGAAGGGTTCACCTTGCTGCCGACAAGCAGCTGCTGCTGTAGTCCGGTGAGTCCTTGCATGACTGCCAGTGCCCCAGTGAGCCACAGCGTGTCCACAGCCGGTAGGTGTAGGCCCAGGTACCCAGGCGCAGATGGCCCTGGCAGCGGCTGCACTGACACCCAAGGATATGTAGAAAAGTGTGGCTGAACTTGCTGGAGCATGGGTAGATGATAGGTTTGAGGCTGTTGTTGAAGTAGCCCAGCCATGGCTGGCACCATGGCTCACTAGGCTAATCCTCCACCTGTGGTGCTGGCACACTGGGTGCTAGTCATGGTTGGGGTGCCGGTTCTGTCCCGATTGCTCCTCTTCCAGTCCATCCGTGGCCCAAAAGGCAGTGAAGGATGGCTCAAGTGCTTGGGCCCTGCACCCACATGGGAGACCAGGAGGAAGCACCTGGCCCCTGGCTTTGGATCGATGCAGCACCAGCTGTAGTGGCCAATTGGGAGGTGAACCAATGGAAAAGGAAAACCTTTCTCTCTGTCTCTCTCTCTCTCACTGTCTAACTCTGCCTGTCAAAAAACAAAAAAGTAGCCCAGCCAGAAGACCACTTGAACATGGTGTAGAGTGGCTTCAGGGTGGAGAACAGGGAGCCTCACTTTCCAGTGCTGGTGTAGTCCCTTGCTATTGGAGTCCCAAGCTGTGGGTGCCTGTGCTCTCCAAGTAGGTCCACTGTGTCCCTCTAATTACAGAAGAGTTTCCTCTGCCGTTTTTCCCCTAACTCTTCCCTGAGACTACAATAGCTCCACTTTTATTAAATTATCTTTACCTGGACCAGATTTCTAAACCCTTTCCTATTCCTCCATCATGGAACCCCTGACCAGGCCTTTATAAAGTGATAGATTCCAATTGTAGAGCCCAGGGAGGACAGCTGGGTCTGGTGCTAGCACCGAGAACAATTAGCAGCCATCACTGGATATGCTCACTCCCTCCTGCCCCTCTCCTCCTGGCAGAGTGAGGCTGACTAGGGGAGAACTGGGTGTCCCCTCTGCCAATCCCCAGCTCTGGCACAAGGAGTGGCCACAATGCCTTTGGCCATAGGCTATCCAGTTTGGCCCTCTTAGCTTCCCCCAACTCTTAAATGACATCTCTATGCCCCAGCGTGATCCTGCAAGTCCCTCTGCCAGTAGTGAAGAAGACTTCACGGAGCTGGCTGATGAGCTGGACCAGCAAGCCTTAGAGGGCCCAGCCCGGCTGCAGGAAATGCTCTGGGCTGTCCTATGCTTTCTGAGCACTGAGCTGGGCCTTCACCTGGTCCTGGAGCTGAAGCAGTACCCGGGCTGGGTGATCCTGGTGGTGCATGGATGTGCTCAGGCTGCTGCTGCTGTTCCTGTTGGGCTATGGTGGGCCGAGCCTTGCACCGGTGATGGCAAGAATTGCAGGAGGTGGCAGCATGGCCAGCCTTGGCCCCTGAGGACCTAGCCTTGCTGAAGAACCTCAAAAGCAATGAGCACAAGAAGAAGAACCAGAAGAAACTGCCCGAGAATCCCAGACCAAGTGGAAGGACTGTTGAAGTGGCTGAGGATGAAGTTGTTTGAAATCCTCAAAGTAGAACAGCAAAACAGCCACCAGCGACACACAAGAAAAATTAGAAGTCAAAGAAAAATAAGAAGAAATCAAAGTCAGATGCTGAAATAGTGCAAGACAGTTCTTGCCATGATGGAAAGGAAGTTGATGAAGGAGCCTGGGAAACTAAAGTTAGTCACAGAGAGAAACAACAGCAGCATAAACATGATAAAGTGCTGACTGATTCTGATTCAGTGGATTCAACTACTCCTGGGATAGAAAATATCACAGTTACCTCTGAAGACCATAAGCACTAGTGATCTACCTGAAGTACTCATCAAAAATAGCCCATCAAGACCCTTCCACCTGCTGTTTCTATTGAGTCACTGTTAGCTTATCAGAAAATGATTCCGACAAGAGCTCTTCCCAAGTGCCACCAATGCAATCAGAGACAGATAAATCCAAGTCAAATAGGAAGGAAACTAGTGCGCCTCCTTCCCAGACCAAGTCTGGAACTAATGGGAATCTCCCAAACTAATAAAAACAAAGAAAAAAGCCAGATGGGAAACATGAATGGTTTTTCTTTCCCTGTATTGGACATGCATTTTTAAATACTGTCTTGAAAATTATGCTGTTTATGCAATAATTTGTGGACAGGTACAGAGTTTTATATAAACTTAAACCAATTTTTTTTGATAGGCAGAGTTAGACAGTGAAAGAGAGAGAGAGAAGAGACAGAGAAAGGTCTTCCTTCCATTGGTTCGCTCCCCAAATGGCCGTTATGGCCAGTGCTGCACCAATCTGAAGCCAGGAGCCAGGTGCTTCCCCTTGGTCTCCCATGTGGATGCAGAGGTCCAAGCACTTGGGCCATCCTTCACTGGCCTCTGGGGCCACAGCAGAGAGCTGGACTGGAAGAAGAGCAACTGGGACTAGAACCTGTTGCTCATATGGGATGCCGGCCTGGTGATGCATACTTTTCCCATTGTATTCCAGGGATTCTTTACATGGCATTAAGCAGAATTCAGTGTTTCCCAGATCTTCCATGTAGAACTTGTCAGAATCTGGTTTCTGCCTGTTCCTGTCAAATAACACCATCTACACAATCCCCTCTCTTCTTCCATATTGAACTCCGAGCAGGTCTCCAAGCTCAATGGGATACCTTCTGAGCCTCTGGGCTCAAACAAAGTTGGCATCTGCCAACCTCCCCATCTTATCTGCTGCCCTCTTTTCTCTCCCACTGTACTTCAGCCACACTGGTTTTTGCAACCCCAAATACAGTTTATTCCCTCCTAAGACTTTTGCAGGGGCAGACTTTGTGGCACAGCTGGATAAGCTGCCACTTGTGACACTGTCATCCTATTTTCAGAGTGCCAGTTCGAGTCCCAGCTGTTCTACTTCTGATCTAGCTTCCTGCTAATGTGCATGTGATGGCAGTGGAAGAAAGACATTTGCAGTGGCTTCTCTCTCAGCCTGGTATGAACATCCTGAGTTCCACAGTTGCCACGCAGATCTCACTGGAAATGACATCTCCCAGAAGAGCCCTTCCCACTCTCATTCTAAAGTAGCTTCCTCACCCATCTGCTACCACCTCATACTGCCTGCCTATTTTCCTAAAGCACATCTCACTACCTAATGCTCTTCTAGTTTGAGTATTACTGTCTCTCTCCCCTACTAGAATGTTAGAATTATGGGAAGAGATCCTGTCTGTTTTATTCACTGCTGTATCATCAGTAACCAAATGGTACATGACACTTAGTGTATATGTAGGTGATATTTACTGCATAAATACATGGATAAATATTGAATGACATTCCTCTGCCCAAAACATTCTTCCATAAAATCTCCCCCTCATCCTTTAAGTACAGATCTTGGGCTCCCCAAATTGTCTGATTTAACACTCTCTTCTGTGTTCTGATATTGACTTCTCTAGAGTAGCATCAATTACACATAATGTAATTCTTTTTTTAAACTCTCTTATTTGAAAGGCAGAATGACAGAGATGGAGAGAGGGAAGGAGTGAATGAAAGAGAGAGAGAGAGAGAGAGAGAGTCTTTCATTCTCTGGTTTACTTCCCAAATGCCCACAATAGCTGGGGGTAGGCCAGGCCAAAGCCAAAAGCCAGAAAATCTATTTGGATCTCCCTTTTGGGTGGCAGGGACCCAAACACTTCTTGGAGCATCAGTAGGAAGCTGGATCAGAACATAGAGAAGCCAGGACTCAAACAGCACTCCAATATGGGATGCAGGCATCACAAGCAGCAGCTTAACACACTGCCACAGCACCCACTACTATATTGTAATTCTTGATCGCTTTTCTGTTTCCCCAACAGAAACAAACTTCACTGGGTAAAGTCTGTAATTTATGAAACACACAACAGTTCTTTCCAAATACATGCAGTACCTTTGGACATATTAGAAAAAGGATTTTCAGCTTGCTAAGTGCTAATGGGCTAGAATGGAGCCCCACTCTCTCCTTAGCAGAGAACAATGTACACATCAGTATGTAGCGGGCTAGGTAGATGATACTTGTGTGTATTTCCTGAAGGAAGGAGTTGCTTCTGTTTCTGAGCAGGGCTCTCTCTCTCTCTCTCTCTCTCTCTCTCTCTCTCCCTCTCTCTCTCTCTTTTTATTTGACAGGTAGAGTTAGAGACAGTGAAAAAGAGAGACAGAGAGAAAGGTCTTCCTTCCATTGGTTCACTCCCCAAATGGCCGCTATGACTGGTGCTGTGCTGATCCGAAGCCAGGAGCCAGGTGGTTCTTCCTGGTCTCCCATGCGTGTGCAGGAGCCCAAACACTTGGGTCATCCTCCACTGCCCTCTTGGGCCACAGCAGAGAGCTGGATTGGAAGAGGAGCAGCTGGGACTAGAACCCAGTGCCCACTTGGGATGCTGGCACTGCAGGCAGAGGATTAACCAAGGAATTGTATTGTCAAATGGTGATGTTATTCAATCAAATTTTTAAAATTATCATTTGTTATGTTTTCAGTTGTGTTATGCAACCTAATGTAAAAAAACCTTCTACATTTGAGATGCCTTTTTAAGAAAGGCTAGAATGGCAAATTTGTTAGAATCCATAAACCTTAAAATATATTTTGTTGGCCTTATTTTGATGTGGAAGGCATTTATTTGTAGTTTTCACCTTTGAAAATTGCATATACTTTCTCTAGTTAAATTTCTGACCAAAAGCAGTAAGAGTAATGTTCAGTTTGTCTTCTAAAATGAGAATGTTGCTTACTTCACCAAATTACAGTATTATCAAAAACATATTATGACACCATGTTAGAAGAGTATTATGAGGGGCCAGCATTGTGGTGTAGCAGGTTTAGCTGCCACCTGAGACACAAGCATCCCATGTGGGTGCTGGTTCAAGACCCGGCTGCTCCACTTCCAATCGAGCTCCCTGCTAATGCACCTGAGAAAGCAGCAGAAGATGGCCCTAGTACTTGGATCTCTGCACTCATATGAAAAGCCTGGAAGAAGTTCCAGACTCCTGGCTTCAGTATAGTCCAGCCCTGGCCATCACGGCCACTGGGGATGTAAACAAGCAGATGAAAGATCTCTCTGCCTCTCTCTCTCTTACTCTCCTGCTCTTTCTCTAACTCTGCCTTCCAAAATCATAAAAAAATCTTTTTAAAAAACGTATTATGAGCCATATGTTCCATAATAACTGCAGCCATACAGTAATTTTTGTGAAGTATTGAAAGAAATCTTCATGGCATGTGCGTGGGTGTGTCCTCCTCTCTATCACCTTGCCTTTCAAATAAATATAAAGATCTCTTTATGTTTTTTTCAATGTATATCAGGTTATTTTTCATGGTAATTCAGAATTAGAACTGAGAGATATTCATAGAGTCTGGACTAGTCTCTTGAACAGTAGATAAAATGCACCTATCATCTGCCCACCATGGATATGGAAAACAAGAAAGTCAGGTTGCAGAGAGAAAAGAATGAAGCAGGACTAGAGACAGAAGCTGAGACAAAAGATGGAACTGCTTAGCTTCTCCTGGGCTTCCACTTGCAGGTAGTAGAATTCCTAGAGATGCAACTGAATTCCTGTCTTAGGGTTCCAGAGGACACCCCTAAACTTTGAAAATAAACTGTTTAAGTCGAGTCAGTTTCTATTTATTACAAGTCAAAGTAGTTGATAGTTTCTTCTTAGAACTCCAGTGTTTTCTTGATCTGGTTTCTCTGTCTTGGAAACCCAGGAAACTATCCAGTCACTTGCAAGTAGGACTTTAAAAAAATATGTCTTTTACTCTCACACACACTACAGTAGGAACTAGGAAGAGATTCTCCAACACCTTCCAGGCATGTTAGCATTTTTCTGAATTATGCAGAATGTGTGAACTGCAAAGTTTCATGCATAAATAATAATATTTATTGTGAACCAACCCAGCCAAAAAACTTCTGAAAAGACACTTCAAAAACCTAAGCCCAACTTAACTGACCACACAAATTTTGTCATGTTGAAATATTTAAATAGTCCAAAAATTATAATTAACTATTATTCAAGATGAGAAAAAGCTAGTCATTGAACAAATTGCTCAAAGATTGGTAAACTTTTAAATATATTTATATTTAGTAAATATTTTTCATTCTATTCAGGAAATTCTTCCATAATTAATTTGTCATAGATAATATTGTGTGCTTACCACACCACCCCCTCTCTTTCTCAGAACCCCAATTTGTTCAAATATCCAACCTCCTTTGAGTGACCAGAAGTTTCAGGCTGGACCTAGTCTCAGTACGGGGGTTGGATCATGAATGAACTTATGATTGATTCCACTTATAAATGGTTGTTTAAGTCATGGTTGTGTGTCAGTTGTGGCCACTGAGATGGAACAGTTAAAGGGCTTGTGGGAAAGATTTCTCCTTCTCAAAAGAAATACACATGAAGAGATGGTCTTATCTTTCCCTGGATGCTGTCATTTGTGAACCTAAGTTCAACTAAAGCTAGCACAAATGGCAAAAAAAAAGATCAAAGAACCTGAACAAGGTTTTGAGTCAATGAATTACTCAATAAGCTCCACTTACCACCTTTAGACCATTTATTATGTGAGTAAAGAGTGCTTTGAATATTTAAGCCAATTTACCTGGAAATTTTTCTGATGTGGGGCTAAACGTATCCCAGCATTTCTATGTCTAACAACCTCTTTACAATAATGGTACCATGTGGCCAGCACCGAGGCTCAATTGGCAAATCCTCTGCCTGTGGTGCCTGCACCCCGGGTTCTTGTCCTGGTTGTGGTGCTGGATCCTGTCCGAATTGCTCCTTGTCCATTCCAGCTCTCTGCTGTGGCCCAGGAGTGCAGTGGAGGATGGTCCAAGTGCTTGGGCCCTGTACACACATGGGAGACCAAGAGAAGCCCCTGGCTCCTGACTTCTCATCAGCGTGGTGTGCTGGCCACAGTGCACCAGCTGCGGTGGTCACTGGGGGGTGAACCATAGGAAAAGGAAGACCTTTCTCTCTCTCTCTCTCTCATTTCCCACTCTGCCTGTCAAAAGTAAATAAGTAAATAAATAAATGAATAAATAAATAAAATAATGGTAGCATGTGGCAGTTTCTAATATTTCTATATGTCTGAAGAAATTAGTTGAGTAAAAATAATGCCAAAACTATTCCCATGCCTCCCTGAAAAGTCCCATATGTTCCAAGGAAGGAAATGTCTTTAACGTCTCCACTCCTGTCAGCTGCTGTTTCATACACAGATTGTACCAACATAGGGCCATTGCCCACTTCATGCCATCTCTGCAGAGTTCTGTCCAAGGACATCCTGTTAAAAACTATTTGGAGAATTTCCTTCCATACCCAATTTTACCATGCATGTCATTTTGAACTCTTTCTTTATTCTCCTTTCATTCTTTCTCCATCATTGTCATTCCTAATCAAGGGTTTTCATTTCCTTTAATGGTCCTTAATAAGGTTGTTGTTGTCATTCATTAGCATCAGTTGTTTTGTTTTGTTTTTCTTTTTACTAGAGCATCTTTCATGGGAGGAGTCTACTTTTCTGTCAATGGTGTCCTAAAGCTGGCCAGCTTTCATTGTGCCAAGATGGATGATTCGTGAATAGTAGTTTTCCTTCCATAGTTGTCACAATGGGTGAACAATGGTAGCTTCTCTGTATTCCAAAGGAGGAGGGTGAAAAATGTGCTCTGCCCACATGATAATGTAGTTATTTGGACTGTACATTTATAGGTCATGAAGGTTGTTTCTTGGCTTGATTTCCATGCCCTACCTTTTGTGTATGTGTGTGGGGTGTGTGTGTGTGTGTGTGTGTGTGTGTGTGAAGGAGGTATTTTATAGTCCCGAATTATTCCCATTTATACACCCATTGAATCAAATTCACCTTTGTCTCCTAGTTCTGTTTCTTAAGATGCATTTTAAGAAGCTCAAAGCTAGGGGTGGGGTTTGGTGCAGCAGTTTGGCCATTTGGGATGCCCACATTCCATATCAGAGTGCCTGAGTTTGGGTCCTGGCTCCTCTCCTGATTCCAGCTTCCTTTAAATGCACACCCTGTGAGGCACCAAGTACTTGGGTCCCTGCCACCCACAATGGACACTTGGATGGACTTCCAGTTTCTTGACATCTACCTGGCTTGGTGTGGGCATGTGAGGAGTGAGCCAGCAAATGGAAGATCTCCCCTCCAATCCAGTCTCTCTGCCTTTCAACTGGAATAAAACAATAAAAAAAAACCCAGACTAAGAAACTCTCAAAATAGAAAGGGGACCAGCAACTTTTTTTCTTTCCTGCTCTTTAGAACCTTAAAGCAACATTCAGGAATGTTCTTTTCCTCCTCCTGTACTCCCAAGTTCTACCTCCTTAATCCACTCTTCTCACCATTAGTATATTTTATCTTGAAGATGTACACAGTACTGCACACCATTTTCATAGTCATACACCAGAATATCTCCTTGTTTGCTTTTATATGAGGGAGTGCACTCTGTAAGCTTCACTGTTTTCTTTCATTTTTTTCAAATTTGCCCCTTGTTTGTTTTGTTGTTTCTGTTTTTCTTTTATTTTATTTTTTGCTTTGGGTGGAATCAATAGTTATGGTCTGGGGCTGGCATTGTGGCATAGCAGGTAAAGCTGTCCCCTGTAGTGCTGGCATCCCATATGGGTACCAGTTCGAGTCTAGGCTGCTCCACTTCTGATACAGCTTTCTGCTATGGCCTGCGAAAGCAGTAGAAGATGACCCAAGTCCTTGGGCCCCTGCACCCATGTGGGAAACCTGGAAGATGCTCCTGGCTCCTGGCTTCAGATCATTGCAGCTCCAGCCACTGCGGCCATCTGGGGAGTGAACCAGTGGATAGATCTCTCTCTCTCTCTCTCTCTGACTCTGCCTCTCTGTACCTCTGCTTTCAAATAAATAAATAAATATTTTTTAAAAATAGGGTTTGATAGAGGAGCAAATAACTAATGTATTAATTTAAAATTATAGATGACATTGAATGCAACATCTAGCTTTGATATTCAACCTAAAGCTATATCCAGTCCTTGACTTCTCTGTTTACTATCTGACAGAAACTTTGAATTCAACAATTGAAAAATTTATCCACTCCACTATTACCCCGCTCCTACCTGTTTCTTCTCTAGTATTTTGAATCATGGTTAATGGCTCTACTGTCTATCTCAACATCCAAACCAGAAATCTAACCTCATTCAGCACATTAACCCATCTGGGCAATCATCCTTAATTAAGGCAAATCTCATCATAAAGTTCATGAAGATCAAACTGCCATCTCCATCCCAGCAGAATGGATTGTCCTCTCTGGTATGGCCCCTAGTGCTCTAGAGAGCTTTCTGTCATGTATAAATAGCATAACCCTTAGTGATAAGAAGATACTTTATCTGGAATCAGACCATTAGGATTTGAACCCTGCCTGGCTCTACCACTTACCAGGAGCACATTATATCAAACCTCTATGCTTCAGTTTTTCTATGAAATAGGACTAAAAAATAGTACTGCTGAGGGTTAACAGGAGAACTAAATAATATAAAACATATCAGCACTTAGGGCATGTCCACACATGGTAAATACTCAGAATTTGTATATTATTATCATCATTGTTATTATTGAAAATTTGTGAAATTCACTGCACTAACTTGTTTATATTTTTCTTTACTAAGCTTTGAATTCCTGGCATCTAAATTATTTTGCAACCCAGGACTCAGCACTAACCTGAAAAGCAGCAGACACTTCATAAACATTTTTTGATTGAATGATCCCATTACTACATGGCTCATAAGGCTTCATTGGCTCCTGATTGTCTGTAAAATAAAATCCATGCTCTTTAACATGATTTACAAACCCTCTGAAATCTGGCTGCTACACATTTATTCAGCTTCATCTCCCTACACTCCTACTAAGCAGTATCACTTGTGGGTCCCAAAGCAGACATTTCCTTCAGCAGGAATATATTTCCAGGACCTTTCCCCAGATCTGGTTGAGCATCTTTTGATAATCAAGACCCAAATCAAATATTTTTCCATTAGTCTTTCCTGAAGCATTGATAAGTAGTCACCAATTCTAGGAAGCATAAGAAAATGAACAACTTGTTGGTATTGTGCTACAACACAGGATGAAATAATACATCTGCATTTCTAGGATTCATGATCACCCTCTGGCTAGAACTGACCCCTCCCTCATTCATGTCTTTTGCCTCTTTTGTGAACCACTGAATACCTGGGACAGAAAGCAGCTCACAGATGTCCTTACTCATCATTGCACCTCAACCACTCAACCCAGTGATTGATACAGACAGACACCTAACAAATAATTTTGAACCAATAAAATGTCAACAAATGATTATCATTGTTGTGGAAGGCAAGAAAAATGCCCCCCCACACACTTAGTCATCAATAGTAAATATCCCTATTATATAAATCCCCCTACAATCACTTTCTCCCTTCTGTTCTGGGTGGTGATGCAGAATGCTACGCCTGTGCCATGCTCATACTGCGTTTGTTACATTTAGCTGGGATCTAAAGTAAAACTATTGCCATTACTCTGTTTACCATTAATCCAAGCTATACAAGGCATCTTGCAAATGAGCCATAACAAACACTGATTCATGGTATAATAGTATCCAAAACTAGGAGTGCCAGGTTGGCATTTGAAACCTATCAGAAGAGGGTGCTAAATGATGCAGGGTGTTTTGAAAACAACACTTCCAAAATGTGTTCCTTAGTAACCAGGTATTATTACACATTCTTATAGGAGCCAAACTCTGATTGGCATTTACATTGTCTAGGGATACAGAAAGGGCTATGTTTTGACCACATATTTATATTTGTTAAATGCTTTTGAATCACCTGTACAGTAGCATGGGTGCATGGTGTGAGATCTGAAAATCTCCCAAAGAGAATTCAGATAGATCTGTCAAATGCCTGAAATTACATCCAAAGTGTTATGTAGTTGAGAGTCAAAATGATTTAATTGTATCCCACTTATCATAATGTGTCTTTATGTAATAACATGGAATTAATAAAAGTTTTCATTAACAGACTGTATTTTTTTTAACTTTTATTTAGTAGATGTAAATTTCCTAAGTACAGTTTGTGGATTACAATGGCTTCCCCCGATTAACTTCCCTCCCACTCACAATCCTCCCATCTCCCACTCCCTCTCCCATTCCATTCACATCAAGATTCATTTTCAATTATCTTTATATACAGAAGATCAATTTAGTATATATTAAGTAAATATTCCATCAGTTTGCCCCCACACAGCACACAAAGTGCCAAATACTGTTTGAGCACTAGTCATATCATTAATTCGCATTGAACTACACATTAAGGACAGAGATCCCACATGGGGAGTGAATGAACAGTGACTCCCATTGTTGACTTAACAATTTGCCACTCTTCCTTATGGCGTCAGCAATCTTCCAAGGCTCTAGTCATGAGTTGCCAAAGCCATGGAAGGCCCCTGAGCTTGCCGTCATGGACTCTTCAGCCAGATCCGAATGCCTTAAGAGCTGATTCCGAGGCCAGAGTGCTTTTTAGGACAACTGCCATTCTATGAGTCTACTGTGTATCCTGCTTCTCACTTGTCAGGAATTCTGTAGCCTGAGACTATAGAGATGCAGTTTACGGGATTTCTGTAGACTGGACCTAAGGGACACTGTTTACAGGGGTTCTGTAGCCTCGGTGGAGAGACACAGTTTACGTGAGATCTATAGCCTCGTTGTAGAGAGAAGCAATTCCTGGAGTTCCTTAGCCTGAGAGTAGGCATACACACCATACAGGATTTCTGTAGTCTGGGCTTAGAGAGACAGAGTGTATGGAATTCTGTAGCCTGGCAGTAGATATATGCAGTTTATGGGAGTTCTGTAGCCTGGGCCTAGGAATCAAAGTTTACAGGGCTTCTGTAGCCTGGGTGTAGAGACACAGTTTACCTGAAATCTGTAGCCAAGGTGTAGAGAGAAGCAGTTCACCGGAGTTCCTTAGGCTTGGAGTTGGCAGACGCAGTATATGGGATATCTGTAGCCTGGGTGTAGAGACACCCAGTTTACAGGAGTTCTGTTCCCTGAGTGTTGGAGATGCAAGTTACAGGAGTTTGTGACCTGGGTGTAGAGAGATGCAGTTTATGGGAGATTTGTAGCCTGGGAGTAGGGAGATGTAGTATACAGGAGTTCTGTAGCCTGATAATTGGGAGACGCACTATACAGAAGTTTTGGAACCTGGGTGTAGAGAGAGGCTGTTTACGGGAGTTCTGTAGGCTGGGTGTGGAGACACAGTTTACCTGAGTTCTATAGCGTTGGTTTGGAGAGAAGCAGTTTACTGGAGTTCTTATGCCTGGGAGTAGGCATACTCAGCATATGGGATTTCTGTAGCTTTGGTTTAGAGAGACAGAGTGTACGTAATTCTCTAGGCTGGCAGTAAATATACGCAGTTTATGAGAGTTCTGTAGCCTGTTCCTAGCTGACACAGTTTACGGGGGTTCTGTAGCCTGGTGTAGAGACACAGTTTACCTGAGATCCATTGCCAGGGTGTAGACAGAAGCAGTTTCCTGGAGTTCCTTAGCCTTGGAGTAGGCATCCGCAGCATACAGGATTTCTGTAGCCTGGGGTTAGAGAGATGCAATTTACAGGAAATCTGTAGCCTGGGAGTAGGGAGGCATATTATACAGGAGTTCTGTAGCCTGGGAGTAAGGAGATGCAGTATCCAAGAGTTTTGTATCCTGGGTGTAGAGATACACAGTTTACGGGGGTTCTGTAGCCTGGGTGTAGAGACACAGTTTACCTGAGATCTGTAGCCTGGGTGTAGAGAGAAGCAGTTTACTGGAGTTCCTTAGTCTGCGAGTAGGCATACACAGCATACGGGATTTCTGTAACCTGGGTGTAGAGAGACGCACTGTATAAAATTTCTGTAGCCTGGCAGTAGATATACGCATTTTATGGGAGTCTGTACCCTGGTCCTAGGAGATAGTGTTTAAAGATGTTTTGTAGCCTGGGTTTAGTGACAGAGTTTACCTGAGATCTGTAGCCAAATTGTAGCGAGAAGCAATTTAATCTAGCTCCTTAGCCTTGGAGTAGACATATGCTGCATGCAGGATTTCTGTAGCCTGGGTGTAGAGAGACCCAGTTTACAGGAGTTCTGCACCCTGAGTGTTGGAGATGCAGCTTACAGGAATTCTTTGACCTGGGTGTAGAGAGAAGCAGTTTACAGGAGATCTGTAGCCTGGGAGTAGGGAGATGCAGTATACAGGAGTTTTGCAACCTGGGTGTAGAGAGATGCAGTATATGGGAGATATGTAGGCTGGGTGTAGAGGCACAGTTTACCTGAGATCTGTAGTCTGTGTGTAAAGAGAAGCAGTTTACTGGAGTTCCTTAGCCTGGGAGTTGGCATTCGCAGCATCCGGGATTTCTGTAGCCTGGGTTTAGAGAGAAAGTGTGTATGGAAATCTGTAGCCTAGTAGTAGATAAATGGAGTTTGTGGGAGTTCTGTAGCCTGGGCCTTGGAGACGCAGTTTAAAAGGGTTCTGTAGCCTGGGTGTAGAGAAACAGTTTACCTGAGATCTGTTGCCAGGGTGTAGAAAGAAGCAGTCTACTGGAGTTCCTTAGCTTTTGGAAAAGGCATACGCAGCATACGGGATGTATGTAGCCTGGGTGTAGAGAAGCCCAGTTTACAGGAGTTCTAAAGCCTGAGTGTTAGAGATGCAGCTTATGGGAGTTTTGTAAATTGGGTGTAGAGAGACCTAATTTATGGGAGTTCCGTACCCTGAGCATTGGAGTTGCAGCTTACGGGAGTTTTTTAATCTGCATGTAGAGAGACACAGTACACCGGAGTTCTGTAGCTTGAGTGTAGTAGATGCAGTTTACAGGAGTTCTGTAGCTTTGAATATAAGACACAATATTTGGGGGTTCTGCAACCTGGGTGTAGAGACACAGTATATTGAAGATCTGTAGCTTGAGATCTATAGCTTGAGATCTGTAGAGAGTGGCAGTTTACAGGAGTTCTTTAGCCTGAGAATAGAGAGATGCAGTTTTAGTATTTCTTTAGCCTTGGCCTGAGTGAAACTGTTTACGGGCATTCTGTAACTTGGGTGTAGAGACACAGGTTTCGTGACATCTATAGCCTGGTTGTAGAGAGAAGCAGATTACTGGAGTTCCTTAGCCTGAGAGTAGACATATGGAGCATACAGGATTTCTGTAGCCAGGGTGTAGAGAGACACAGTGTACAGGAGTCTGTACCCTGAGTGTTGGAGATGCAGCTTACAAGAGTTTTGTAAACCGGGTGCAGAGAAATGCAGGGTACAGGTGTTCTGTAGCCTGAGTGTAGTAGACACAGTTTAGGGAAGTTCTGTAGCTTGGGAATAGGAGACACAGTATAGAGGAGTTTTACAACCTGGGTGTAGAGAGACACAACTTATGGGAGATCTGTAGTCTGAGGGTAGAGATGCATTTTATGTGAGTTCTGTAGCCCGGGCCTCAGGGACACTGTTTACGGGGGTTCCGTAGCCTGGGTGTAGAGACACAGTTTACCTGAGATATGCAGCCTAGGTGTAGATAGAATCAGTTTTGGAGTTCCTTAGCCTGGGAGTAGGCATACACAGCATACGGGATTTCTGTAGCCTGGGTTTAGAGAGATGGTGTGTATGGAATTCTGTAGCCTGGCAGTAGATATACGCACTTTTTGATTTCTGTAGCCGAAGCCTAAGGGACACAGTTTACAGGGGTTTGGTAGCCTGGGTGTAGAGACACAGTTTACCTGAAATCTTTAGCCAAGGTGTAGAGAGAAGCAGTTTACTGGAGTTCCTTAGGCTTGGAGTTGGCAGACGCAGTATACGGGATATCTGTAGCCTGGGTGTAGAGACACCCAGTTTACAGGAGTTCTGTTCCCTGAGTGTTGGAAATGCAAGTTATGGGAGTTCTGTATCCTGGGTGTAGAGAGAAGCAGTTTACTGGAGTTCCTTAGCATGGGATAGGCAGATGCAGCATACAAGATTTATGTAGCCTGGGTTTAGAGAGAGGCAATATAATGGAATTTCTGTAGCCTGGCAGTAGATATAAGCAGTTTATGAGAGTTCTGTAGCCTGAGCATAGGAGTCAAAGTTTATAGGGGTTCGGTAGCCTGGGTGTAGAGACACAGTTTACCTGAGATCTGTAGCCAAGGTGTAGAGATAACAGTTTACTGGAGTTCCTTAGACTTGGAGTGGGCATAAGCAGTATACAGGATATCTGTAGCCTGGCTGCAGAGACACCCAGTTTAAGGAGTTCTGTACCCTGCGTGTTGGAGATGCAGCTTATGGGAGTTCTGTGACCTGGGTGTAGAGACGCAGTTTATGGGAGATTTGTTGCCTGGGAGTAGGGAGATGTAGTATACAGGAGTTCTCTAGCCTGATATTTGCGAGACACAGTATACAGAAGTTTTGCAATCTGGGTATAGAGGGACACAGTTTATGGGAGATTTGCAGGCTGGGTGTAGACACAGTTTACCTAAGATCTGTACCCTGGGTTTAGAGAGAAGCAGTTTACTGGAGGCCCTTAGCCTGGGAGTAGGTATACGCAGCATATGGAATTCTGCAACCTGGGTGTGGAGAGATGGAGTTTATGGGAGATTTTTGCCCGGGATTAGGGAGACACAGTATACGGGAGTTCTGTGACCTGGGTGTAGAGAGACGCAGTTTGCAGTAGATGTGTAGTCTGGGAGTAGGGAGATGCAGTATATGGGTGTTCTGTGACCTGGGGATAGAGACACGCAGTTTACGGGAGATCTGTAGCCTGGGAGTAGGGAGATGCAGTGTATGGGAGTTTTGTACCCCAAGTGTTGGAGATTCAGCTTACTGGAGTTTTCAAACTGGGTTCAGAGAGACGCAGTGTACGGGAGTTCTGTAGGTTGAGTGCAGTAGATGCAGTTTAGTCGAGTTCGGGAGCCTGGGACTAGGAGACGCAGTATACAGGAGTTTTGCAACCTGGGTGTAGAGAGACGCAGTTTACGGGGGATATGTAGCCCAGGTGTAGAAACACAGTTTACCTCAGATCCATTGCCGGGTTGTAGAGAGAAGCTGTTTACTGGAGTTCCTTAGCCAGGGAGTAGGCATATGAGGCATACGGGATTTCTGTAACCCGGGTGTAGAGAGAGACACACTTTATGGAATTTCTATAGCCTGGCATCAGATATACGCAGTTTATGGGAGTTCTGTAGCCTGGGCCTAGGAGATGCAGTTTACGGGGGTTCTGTAGCCTGGGTGTAGAGACAAAGTTTACCTGAGATCTGTAGCCATGGTGTAGAGAGAAGTAGTTTACTGGAGTTCCTTAGTCTGCGAGTTGGCATACGCAGCATACAGGATTTCTGTAGCCTGGGTATAGAGAGACCCAGTTGACAGGTGTTCTGTTCCCTAAGTTTTGGAGATGCAGGGTTAGGGTTAAGGTTAGGGCTAGGTTTAGGGTTAGGGTTAGGGCTAGGGTTAGGGTTAAGTTTATGGCTAGTGTTGGGGTTAGGGTTAAGTCTTGGGCTAGGGTTAGGGTTAGGGATTAGGTCTAGGGTTCGGGTCATTTTTAGGTTTCGGGTAGGGTTAGGGCTAGTGTTAGTGTCAGGGCTAGGTTTAGTGTTAGGGTTATGGCTAGGGTTAGGGTTAGATGTAGGGCTAGTATTAGTGTGAGTGCTAGAGTTAGGGATAAGGATAGATTTAGGGTTAGAGTTAGGGATAAGGCTAGATTTAGTGTAAGGTCTAGCATTAGCACTTAGGGTAGAGTTGGGTTAGAGCTAGGGTTAGGGTTAGGGTAAGGGTTAGTTTTAAGTTTAGGGCTAGTGTCAGGGTTAGGGCTAAATTACAGTTAGGGTTAGGGTTAAGTCTAAGGTTAACATTAGGGTTAAGGCTAGGGCTAGTTTTATGATTAGGGATAAGGTTAGTGTTACAGTTAGGTCTAGTGTGAGAATTATGGCTTGGTTTAGGGTTAGGATTTGTGTTAGAGTTAGGGCTAATGTTAGTGTTAGGGCTAGGTTTAGAGTTAGGGTCAGGTCTAGGCTTAGAGCTGGGGTTAGGGTTAGGGGTATGGCTAGGGGTAGGGTTAGGGTAGGGTAGGATTAGGGCTATGCATAAGTTTAGTTTTAGTGCTATGGTTAGGGTTAGGGTTAGGGCTAGTGTTAGGGTTAGGGCTAGGGTTAGGGTTAGGCTTAGGATTAGGGCTAGGGTTAATGTTAGGGTTAGGGACTGGCTTAGGCTTAAGGCTAGGCTTAGGGTTAGGGCTAGTGTTTTGATTAGGTCTAGGCTTAGGGTTGTGGTTAAGTTTACTGTTAGTGTTAGTCAAGTGTTAGGATTAGAGCTAGGGTTGTGGTTAGTGTTAGGTTAGGGCTAAATTTGGGTTAGGGTTAGATTTAGGGCTAGGGTTAGGCTTAGGATTAGTGCTAGGTTTAGAGTTAGGCTTAGGGTGAGGTTTAGGGTCGGGGTTTGTGTTAGAGTTAGGGCTAGTGTTAGTGTTAGGAATAGGTTTAGAGTTAGGGTTAGGGCTAGGGCTAGGTTTAGGTTTAGGGTTAGGATTGGATCTAGTGCTAAAGTTAGTGTAGGGCTATGGTTAGGGTTGGGGTTAGCGTTTGGGCTAGGGTTAGAGCTAGGGGTAGGGTTAGGGCTAGGGTTGGTTTTATGATTAGGGCTATTGTTAGGGTTAGTTTACAGTTAGGGTTAGGATTATGGTTAGGGTTAGGTTTAGGGCTAGTGTTATTTTTATGGTTAGAGTTAGGGTTAGGGCTAGTGTTATTATTATGGTTAGAGTTAGCGTTAGGGCTAGTGTTAGGGTTATGGTTAAGGCTAGAGCTAGGGTTAGCATTATGGCTAGGGTTAGGGCTAGAATTAGGTTTAGGGTCAGGAGTAGGGCTAGGTCTAGTGCCATGGTTTGGTTTAATGCTTGGGTTTTGGGTTGGGTACAAGGCAAGTTCTAGGAGTAGGGCTAGGGCAAGTGTTAATGTTAGGGTTAGGGTTAGGGTTGGGGTTAGGGTTAGGATTAGGGTTAGGGCTAGGTTTAGGGTTAGGGTTAGGGTTGGGGCTGGGTTAGGTTTAGGTATTGTTAGGGTAAGGGTTATGTTTAACCTCCTTGCTAGGGTTATGATTAGGGTTAGGGCTTAGTTAGGGTTAGTGTTAGGGCTAGTTATAGAGGTACGATTTGGGCTAGAGCCCTGGCTAGGACTTGGTTTAGGTCAGGAGTAGGGCTAGGTCTAGTGCCATGGTTTGGTTTAATGCTTGGGTTTTGGGTTAGGTCCAAGGCTAGTTCTAGGAGTAGTGCTAGGGCAAGGGTTAATGTTAGGGTTGGGGTTAGAATTAGGTTAGGGTTCGGGCTAGTGTTAGGGTTAGGGTTATGGCTAGGGTTAGGGCTTTGGCTAGGGTTAGGGTTAGGGTTAGGTCTAGGGTTAGGGTTAGGGTTGGTGTTAGGGCTAGGTTTAGGGCTAGGTTTATGTCTAAGGCTAGGGTTATGATTAGGGCTAAGCCTGGTGCTAGGGGTAGTGATAGACTTAGAATTGGGGTTAGGGTTGGGTTAGGGAAAGGTTTAAGGTTAGGTTTAGGGCTAATGTTTGGGTTAAGGCTGGTGTCAGCGTCAGGGTTAAGGTTAGGGTTAGGCCTAGTGTTAGGGTCAGGACTGATTAGGTTAGGGTTAGGTTTAGGAATAGGTTTAGGCTTAGTGTTAGGGCATGGTTAGAGTTAAGATTAGCGTTATGGCTCCTTTTATGGTTAAGATTAGGGCTAGGTCTAGGGTTAGTGTTAGTTTTATGATTAGGGCTAGGGTTAGGGTTAGGGTTAGTGTTAAGGTTAGTGTTATGGTTAGTTCTAGTATTAGCATTAGGGATAGGGTTAGGGTTAGGGTTTTTGTTAGAGTTAGGGCTAGTATTAGTGTTAGGGCTAGGTTTAGCATTAGGGCTAGGTAGGGTTAATTTTAGGGTTAGTGTTAGGGCTAGGATTAGGGTTAGTGTGAGGGCTATTGTTAAGGTTAAGGTTAGGTTTAGGTCTAGGTTTAGGAATAGGGTTAGTTTTAGGGTTAGGGTTAGTGTTATGATTAGGGCTAAGTTTAGGGTTAGGGTTAGGGTTAGGGCTATGGTTAGTTTTAGGGTTAGGGTAAGTTTTAGTGTAGGTGTATGTCTAAGGCTAGGGCTATGATTAGGGCTAAGCCTAGTGCTAGGGCTAGTGATAAACAGGGTTGGGGTTATAGTTGGTTTGCAGTTAAGGTTAGGGTTAGGGCTACGGTTATGGTTAGGGCTAGGGCTAGGGCTAAGCTTTGGTCAGGGTTAGGTTTAGCCTTAGGACTACAGTTAGGGGTAGGATTATGTTTAGGGTTAAGGCTAAGTTTAGATTTAGGGTTCATGTTAGGACTTGGGTTAGTGTTAGTGTTAGTGCTAGGTTAAGGTCTAAGGCTATCGTTAGGGTTAAGACTAGGTTAGTTCTTGGACTGGGCTTAGGGTTAAGGCTTGGGTTAGTTTCAAGTCTTAGTCTAGTGTTAGGACTAAGGCTAGGGTTAGGGTTAAGGCTAGGTCACAGGCCAGAATTGGTTTAGGTCCAAGCCTAGGTCTGGGACTATGGCTATGTTTAGGGTTAGGGTTAGGGTTAGTGTTAGGATTAGGACTAGGTTTAGGGTTAGATTTAGTGCTAGGTTTAGAGTTAGGACTAGGGCTTGGGCTAGTTCTAAGGCTTGGTTTAAGATTAGGGTTAAATTCAATTCTATGTCTCGGCTTAGGTTTAGGATTGGGTTTAGCGCTTTGGTTAGGGTTAGGACTAGGGTTAGTGTTAGGGTTAGGGTTAGGGCTAGGTTCAGAGTTAAGTTTAGGTTTAGGGTTAGGGTTATGTTTAGGGCTAGTGTCAGTGCTAGGGTTAGGGCTAGGGCTACTTCTAGCACTACAGTTAGGGTTAAGTGTAGGGCTAGTGTTAGTGTTAATGCTAGGTTTAGGGATAGTGTTAGGGTTAGGGTTAGGGTAGGGTTAGGGTTGTTTCTTGGGTTAGGGTTAGATCTAGGGCTAGGATTAAGGCTAGGTTTAGTGTTAGTGTTATGGCTAGGGTTAGGATTAGGGTTAGGTTTAGAGTTTGATTTTGGCTAGAGATTGGCTCCGTAATAGGTTTAGAGTTAGGACTAAGGCTAGGTCTCATGTCAGGGTTAGGTTAATGCTTGGTTTTGGGTAAGATCCAGGGCTAGTTCTAGGGCTAGGGGTAGGGTGAGGGTTAATGTTAGGATTAGGGTTAGGGTTAGGATTAGGGTTAGGGTTAGGGTTAGGATTAGAGATAGGGTTAATGTTAGTGTAGGGCTAGTTTTATGGTTATAGTTAAGGCTAGGGTTAGGGTTGGGTTAGGGCTAGGTTTAGGGTTAGGACTAGGGTTAAGTTTAGTGTTAGGATTAGTGCTATTGTTAGGTTTAGGGCTATGGTTAGGGTTAAGGTTAGTGTTAGGGTTAGGACTAGTGTTAGGATTAGGGCTGGGGCTAGGGTTAAGGTTTGTTTTAGGTTAGGGTTAGGGTGAAGGTTATGTTAGTGTTAGGATTAGGTTTAGTTTTAGGGTTAGGGCTAGGCTTAGGGTTAGGTACAGCTAGCATTAGAGTTAGGACTAGGGCTAGGGTTAGGTTTAGGATTAGGTTTAGTGCTAGGATTAGTGTTAGTGTTAGGGCTAGGGTTAGATTTATGGTTAGTGTTACGGCTAGGCTTAGTTTTAATCTTTGGCTATGTTAGGTTTAGATTTGGGTTAGGGTTAGGGTAGGGCTAGTGTTATGATTATGCAAGTGTTCAGATTAGGGTTATGTTTAGCGCTAATGATAGGGTTAGGTTTAGGGTTAGGTATATGTCTAGGGTAGGGTTATGAGTACTGTTAAGGCTAGTGCTAGGGCTAGTGATAGACTTAGGGTTGGGGTTAGGGTTGGTTTAGGATTAGGGTTAGGGGTAGGGTTAGGGTTTGGGCTAGGGTTAAGGTTAGGTCTTGGGCTAGGGTTTTAGTTAGCATTATGGCTTTGGTTAGGGTTACGGTTAGTGTTAGGGCTACAGTTAAGATTAGGTTTAGGTCTAGGGTTAGGCTTAGGTTTATTGTTAGGGGTAGGGCTTCGTTTAGTTTTAGGGTTAGAGTTAGGGTTAAGGCTAGATTTATGGTAAGGTCTAGCGTTAGCACTAAGGCTAGGGTTGGGGTGGAGCTAATGTTAGGTTTAGGATTAGGGTTAGGGCGAGGATTAGGTTTAGGATTTGAGCTAGGGTTAGGGTTAAGGTTAGGGTTATGGCTAGAGTTAGGGTTAGTTTTAGGCCTAGGGTTAGGGTTAGGTTTAGGGTTAGGGCTAGGTTTAGGGTTAGTTTATGGTTAGGGTTAGTATTATGTTAGGGTTAGGTTTAGGGCTAGTGTTATTTTAGGGCTAGAGTTAGGATTAGAGTTAGTGTTAAGGTTAGGTCTAAGGTTAGGAATAGGGTTAGGGCTAGGTCTTTGTCTAAGTCTAGTTTTAAGATTAGGGTGAAGCCTAGTATTCGGGCTCGTGTTATGGTTAGGAAGAAGTTTATGGATAATGTTAGGATTAATGTTAGGGCTAGGCCTTGTTGTAGGACTACGGTTAAGGTTAGTTGTAGGGCTAGTGTTAGTGTTAGTGCTAGAATTAGGGATAGGGTTAGGTTTAGGGTTAAGGTTAGTGTTAGTCTTAGGGTTAGGGTTAAGGCTAGATTTATGGTAAAGTCTAGCATTAGCACGAAGGCTAGTGTTAGGTTGGAGCTAGGGTTAGGGTTAGGTTTAGTGTTAGGGTTAGGGTTAAGGTAGGGTTAGGGTTATTTCTTGGGTTAGGGTTAGGTCTAGGGCTATGGCTAAGGCTAGAGTTACAATTAGGGTTAGGGCTAGGGCTAGTTCTAGGACTACAGTTAGGGTTAGGTGTATGGCTAGTGTTTGTGTTAGTGCTAGGGTTAGGCATAGGGATAGGGTTAGGGTTAATGTTTGGGTTAAGGCTAGATTTTGGGTAAGGTCCTGCGTTACCACTAAGGCTACTGTTGGGTAAGAGCTAGGGTTAGGATTAGGGTTAGTGTTACGGTTATGGTTATTTCTTGATTAGGGATAGGTCTAGTGCTAGGACTAAGGCTAGGATTAGGGTTAGGGTTAGAGCTAGTGTTAGGGCTAGGGTTAGGGTTAGTATAAGGGCTAGTTTTAGAGTTACAGTTTGGGCCAGAGCTAGGGCTAGGCTAGGTTTATATTTCAGACTAGGGCTAGGTCTTGTGTCAGGGTTAGGGTTAATGCTTTGGTTTTGGTTAGGTTCAGGGCTAGTTCTAGGACTAGGGCTAAGGCGAGTGTTAATGTTAGGTTTAGGGCTAGGGTTAGGGTTAGTGTTAGCATTATGGCTAGGGTTAGGGTTAGGGCTAGGTTTAGTGTTAGTGTTAGGGTTTGGGCTTGTGTTAGTTTTAGGGCTAGGTTTAGGTTTATTGTTAGGGCTAGGTTTAGGGTTAGGGTTAGTGTTCGGTCTTGGGTTAGGTTTAGCTTTAGGGCTGCTGTTAGGGTTAGGTTTAGGGATAGGATCAATGTTAGGTTTAGGGCTAATGTTAGGGTTAGGATTAGTGTTAGAGTTAGGGCTAGTTCTATGGCTAGGTCTATTTCTAAGTCTAGGGTTATGATAGGGCTAAGCCTAGTTTTAGGGCCTGTGATAGACTTAGTGTTGGGGTTAGGGTTGCTTTAGAGTAAAGGTTAGGGTAAGGGTCAAGGTTAGGTTAAGGGCTAGTGTTCAGTTTAGGTATAGTGTTATGATTATGGCTAGGCTTAGAGTTAGGGTTAATGTTAGTGTTAGGTTTAGGTCTAGTGTTAGTATTTAGGCTAGTGTTAGGGTTAGTGTTAGTGTTAAGGTTAGGGCTACTGTTAGCGTTAGGGCTAAATTAGGGTTAGGGTTAGGTTTAGGGCTAGGGTTAATGTTAGGGTTATGGCTAGTCCTTGGGCTAGGTTTAGGGTTAGAGTTAGGGCTAGGCTTTTAATTAGGTTAGTTTTAGCGTTATGGTTAGTGTTAGGGCTAGGGTTAGGGTTAGGATTAGTGTTACGCCTTGGGTTAGGGTTAGGCTTAGGGCTAGGTTTAGGGTTAGGGTTTTGAGTAGGGTTAGAATTGGGTTAGAGTTAGGGCTAAGGATAGGGTTAGGGTTAGGTTTAGGTATATGTCTAAGGCTAGGGTTATGTTAGGGCTAAGCCTAGTGCTGCGGCTAGTGATAGACTTAGGGTTGGTGTTAGGGTTGGTTTAGGGTTAGGGATTAGGGTAGGTTAGAATTAGGGTTAAGCCTTGGTTAGGGTTAGGGTTAGGGCTAGGGTTAGGGTTAGGGCTAGGTCTTGTCAGGGATAGGGTTATGATTAGGGCTATTCTTAGTGCTAGAACTAGTGATAGACTTATGGCTGGTGTTAGGGTTGCTTTACAGTAAGGGTTATGTTTGGATTTGGGTTAATTTTAGGGCTTGTGTTATTTTTATGGCTAGTGTTATGGTTAGGGCAAGGGTTAAGTTAGAGCTAGTGTTATGATTAGGGCTAAGGTTAGGGTCAGGGTTAGGGTTGAGTTTACGGTTAGGGTATTTCTAGTGTTAGGATTGGCTTTAGGGTTAGGGTTAGGGTTTTTGTTATGGTTAGGGCTAGTGTTAGTTTTAGGGCTAGGTTTAGGGTTAAGTTTAGGGTTAGACTTAGTTGTAGGGTTAGTGCTAGGGTTAGTGTTAATGTTAGGGCTAGGGCCAGTTTAGGGTTTGGTTTAGGGTTAGGGCTAGGTTTAGGGTTAGTGTTAGCTGTAGGGTCAGGGTTAGCATTAAGGCTAGGGTTAGGGTTAGGTTTAGGGCTAGGGTTAGGGCTATAGTTAGGGTTTGGTTTAGGATAAAGTTTAGGGTTAGGGTCAGGGCTAGTGTTATGATAAGGGCTAGGGTTAAGCTTAAGGTTAGAGTTAGCTTTAGAGGTAGGTTTATGGACAGGGTTAGGGCTAGCGTTAGGCTTATGGCTTAATTAGTGTTAGGGTTAGGGTTAAGGTTAAGGCTAGAGTTATGATTAGGTTTTGGGCTATTGTTAGGGATTGGGTTAATGTGAGGGTTAGGATTAAAGTTAGCTTTAGTGCTTAGGTTAGGGTTAGGGTTAGGTCTAGGTCTAGGGTTAGGGCTTTTGTAATGATTAGGTTTAGGGTTTGGATTGCTGTTAAGGTTACTGTTAGGGTTAGGTCTAGTGTTAGGATTAGGGATAGGGTTAGGGTTAGTGTTTGTGTTAAGTTTAGGGCTAGTGTTCAGGCTAGGTTTAGGATTAGAGTTAGGGCTAGTTTTAGGGTTAGAGCAAGGGTTAGAGTTAGATCTAGTGTTATGATTAGGGCTAATGTTAAGGTTAGGGTTAGTGTTAAGTTTACGGTTAGGCTAGTGTTCAGGCTAGGTTTGGGTTAGGTTTGGGGCTAGGTTTAGGGTTAGGTTAGGGCTAGTGTTAGTATTAGTGTTATGGATAGTGTTAGTTTAAAGTTAGGGTCTGGTAGGGTTAGTGTTAGCGTTTTGGCTATGGTTAGGTACAGGCTTAGCGCTAGGTTTAGGGTTAATTTATGGGTAGGGTTATAATTTGAGTTAGGGTTAGGGTTAGGGATAGTCTAGTGTTATGATTAGGGCTAGGGTCAGGATTGGGGTTAGGGTTAGGTTTAAGGTTAGGGTTAGGGCTAAGGATAGGATTAGTTTAGGTTTAGGTATATGTCTATGGCTAGGGTTTTATTAGGGCTAAGGCTAGTGCTGCGGCTAGTGATAGTTTTAGGGTTGGGGTTAGGGTTGGTTTTGGGTTAGGGTTAGGTCTAGTGTTAGGATTAGTCTAGGTATAGGGTTAGGGTTGGTGTTAGGGTTAGGGCTAGGGTTAGGGATAGAGTTAGGGTTAGGGCTAGTGTTGTTATTAGGCTAGGGTCAGGATTAGGTTTAGGTTTAGGGTTAGCTGTAGGATTAGGGTTAGGGTTAGGGTTAGGGTTAGGTCTATGTCTAAGACTAGATTTATGATTAGGGCTAAGCCTAGTGCTAGGTCTAGTGATAGACTCAGGGTTGGTGTAAAGGTTGGTTTAGGGTAAGGGTTGGGGTTAGGGTTTGGGTGTGGTTCAGGGTTAGTGGTGGGGTTAGGGCTAGTGTTGTGATTACGGCTAGGGTTAGCATTAGGGTTAGTGTTAATTTTAGTGTTATGGTTAGGTCTAGTGTTAAGATTAGGGCTAGTGTTAGTGTTAGGGCTGTGTTTAGGGTTAGGTTTAGGGCTAGTCTTAGGGTTAGTGTTAGGGCTATGATTAGGGTTAGTGTTAGTGCCAGGACTAGTGTTAGGGATAAGGTTAGGTCTAGTGTTATGGTTAAGACTAAGTTTAGGGTTATGGTTAGGGTTAGGATTAGGATAAGGGTTAGGTCTCGTGTTAGGATTAAGGATAGTGTTAATATTAGGGTTTGTTTAGGATTAGGGCTAATGTTAGGTTTATGTTTATGGCTGGGGTAGGTCTAAGGTGGTAGTTAGGTTTTGGGCAAGTCCTAGGGCTAGGGCTAGGACTAGGTCTAGAGCTAATATAGAGTAGTGTTATGGTTGGGGTTAGGGCTAGTGTTGGGTTTATGGTTAGGGCTAGGGCTACATCTAAGGCTATGGTTATGGTTAGGTGTAGGACTAGGGCTAGGGTTATGGTTAGGGCTTGGATTTGGTTTTATGTTAGGCCTTGGGCTAGTGCTAGGGCTAGGTATTGTTAGGATTAGGTGTAGGGTTAAGGTTAGGCTTAGGGCTAGTTTTAGGGTTAGGGTTAGGGTTAGAGCTAGGGATAGATCTAGGTTTATAGTTAGGGTTAGGGTAAGGACTAGGGCTAGGTCTTATGTCAGGTTTAGGTTTAGGGTTAGGGTTAGGGTTAGCACTAGGGCTAATTCTAAGACTAGGGTTAGGTTTAGGGCCAAGACTAGGACTGGGGCTAGTGCCCCAGTATTAGTGTTAGTTTTATTGCTATTGTTAATGTTAGTGCTAGGACTAGGGTTAGGATTAAGGTTAGGGTTAGAATTAGGGCTAGTTTTAAAGTCAGGGCTTGGACTAAGTTTAGGGTTAGGACTAGGGAGAGGTCTAGGGTCAGGTTTAAGGTTAAGGCTTGGGTTGGGGTTAGGTTTAGGGCTAGGGTTAATGTTAGGGTTAGGGCTAATCCTAGGGCTAGGCTTAGGTTTAGCGTTAGGTTTAGGATTAGTGTTAGGGTTAGGTTTATTGTTAGCGCTAGTTATAGTGTTATGTATATAGCTAGGGCTAGGCCTAAGGCTTGTTTAGGTTTAGGGCTAGGCTTAGGACTAGGGTCAGGACTAGGTCTAGAGCTACCTTTAGGGTTGAGTTAAGGTTAAGTTTAGGGCTAGTGTTGTGTTAACAGTTAGGACTATGACTAAGTCTAAGGCTATGGTTAATGTTAGGTGTAGGATTAGGGTTAGGGTTAGGGTTAGGGTTCGGGTTGGGGTTCGGGTTCAGGTTCGGGATTGGGTTCGGGTAAGGGTTAGGGTTCGGGTTCGGGTTCGGGTTAGGGTTAGGGTTCGGGTTGGGGTTGGGTTTGGGGTGGCGTTGGGGTTGGGGTTGGGGTTAGGGTTAGGGCTAGGGCTAGGGTTAGTGTTAGAGTTAGGGTTAGGGCTAGTGCTAGGGTTAGGGTTAGGGCTAGGGTTAGGGTTAGGGTTAGGGCTAGGTCTAGGGCTTGGGCTAGGGCTAGGGTTAGGGTTAGGGTTTGGATTAGGGCTAGTTCTATAGTTAGGGTTAGGTTAGTGTTAGGGTTAGAGCTAGGACTAGGGTTAGGGTTAGGTTAGGGTTGGGTTAGGGCTAGGGTTAGGGCTAGGGTTATGGTTAGGGCTCGGGCCAGGGCTAGGGCTAGGTTTGGGGTTAGGGTTAGGGTTAAGGATAGGGATAGGGATAGGGCTACGGCTAGGGATAGGGTTAGGGTTAGGGCCAGGGCTAGGCTTAGGGTTAGGGTTAGGGCTAGGGTAGCTTTAGGGCTAGTTTTGTGTTAACAGTTAGGACTATGACTAAGTCTAAGGCTATAGTTAATGTTAGGTGTAGGTTTAGGCTTAGGGTTAGGGGTAGGGTTCGGTTTTGGGTTCGGGTTAGGTTAGGGTTAGGGTTCGGGTTCGGGTTTGGGTTAGGGTTAGGATTAGGGTTCGGGTTAGTGTTAGGGTTAGGGTTCGGGTTTGGGTTAGGGTTAGTGTTGGGGTTGTGGTTGGCATTGGGGTTGGAGTGGAGTTGGTGTTGGAGGTAGTGTTAGGGTAAGGATTGGGGTTGGGGTTGAGGTTAGGGTTAGGGTTAGGGCTAGGGCTAGGGTTAGGGTTAGTTTAGAGTTAGGGCTAGGGCTAGGGTTAGGATTAGGTATGGGTTAGGGTTAGTTTAGAGTTAGGGCTAGGGCTAGGGATAGGGTTAGGATTAGGTATGGGTTAGGGTTAGGGTTAGTGTTAGGTTTAGGGTTAGGTTAGGGTTAGGGCTAGGGCTAGGGCTAAGGCTTAGGCTTGGGTTAGTGTTAGGGTTAGGGCTAGGGCTATGGTTAGGGTTAGGGTTAGGGTTAGGGCTTGGGTTAGGGTTAGGGTTAGGGTTAGATCAAGGGTTAGGGTTAGGGCTAGGGTTAGGGCTAGGGTTAGGGTTAGGGTCAGGGCTAGGGCAAGGGCAAGGGCTAGGGCTAGGGTTAGGTTTAGGGCTAGGGTTAGGGCTAGGGATAGGACTACGGCTAGGGATAGGGTTAGGGTTAGGGCCAGGGCTAGGGTAGGGCTAGGGTTAGGGTTAGGGCTAGGGTTAGCTTTAGGGCTGGTTTTGTGTTAACAGTTAGGATTATGAAAGTGTCTAAGGCTATGGTTAAGGTTATGTGTAGGATTAGGCTTAGGGTTAGGGTTAGGGTTCGGTTTTGGGGTCGGGTTAGGTTAGGGTTAGGGTTCGGGTTCGGGTTTGGGTTAGGGTTAGGATTAGGGTTCGGGTTAGTGTAGGGTTAGGGTTCGATTTTGGGTTAGGGTTAGCGTTGGGGTTGTGGTTGGCGTTGGGTTTGCAGTGGAGTTGGTGTTGGAGGTAGAGTTAGGGTAGGGATTGGGGTTGGGGTTGAGGTTAGGGTTAGGTTTAGGCTTAGAGCTAGGGCTAGGGTCAGGGTTAGTTTTTGGTTAGGGCTAGGGCTAGGGTTAGGGTTAGGGTTGGGTTAGGGTTAGGGCTAGGGCTAGGGTTAGGGTTAGGTTTATGGTTAGGGTTAGGATTATGGCTAGTGCTAGGGCTAGGGCTAATGCTAATGCTAGGGTTAGCGTTAGGGTTAGGGCTAAGGCTATGGTTAGGGTTAGGATTAGGATTAGGGCTAGGGTTAGGGTTAGGGTTAGGGTTAGGGCTAGGGCCAGGGTCAGGACTACGGTTAGGGTTAGGGTTAGGGTTAGGTTTACGGTTAGGGTTAGGGCTAGGGTTAGGGTAAGGGTTAGTGTTAGGGTTAGGGTTAGGACTAGGGTTAGGGTTAGGGTTTAGGTTTTGGCTAGGGCTAGGGCTAGGGCTAGGGTTAGGGTTACTGTTAGGGTTAGGGCTAGGGCTAGGGTTATGGTTAGGGCTTGGATTTGGTTTTATGTTAGGCCTTGGGCTAGTGCTAGGGCTAGGTATTGTTAGGATTAGGTGTAGGGTTAAGGTTAGGCTTAGGGCTAGTTTTAGGGTTAGGGTTAGGGTTAGAGCTAGGGATAGATCTAGGTTTATAGTTAGGGTTAGGGTAAGGACTAGGGCTAGGTCTTATGTCAGGTTTAGGTTTAGGGTTAGGGTTAGGGTTAGCACTAGGGCTAATTCTAAGACTAGGGTTAGGTTTAGGGCCAAGACTAGGACTGGGGCTAGTGCCCCAGTATTAGTGTTAGTTTTATTGCTATTGTTAATGTTAGTGCTAGGACTAGGGTTAGGATTAAGGTTAGGGTTAGAATTAGGGCTAGTTTTAAAGTCAGGGCTTGGACTAAGTTTAGGGTTAGGACTAGGGAGAGGTCTAGGGTCAGGTTTAAGGTTAAGGCTTGGGTTGGGGTTAGGTTTAGGGCTAGGGTTAATGTTAGGGTTAGGGCTAATCCTAGGGCTAGGCTTAGGTTTAGCGTTAGGTTTAGGATTAGTGTTAGGGTTAGGTTTATTGTTAGCGCTAGTTATAGTGTTATGTATATAGCTAGGGCTAGGCCTAAGGCTTGTTTAGGTTTAGGGCTAGGCTTAGGACTAGGGTCAGGACTAGGTCTAGAGCTACCTTTAGGGTTGAGTTAAGGTTAAGTTTAGGGCTAGTGTTGTGTTAACAGTTAGGACTATGACTAAGTCTAAGGCTATGGTTAATGTTAGGTGTAGGATTAGGGTTAGGGTTAGGGTTAGGGTTCGGGTTGGGGTTCGGGTTCAGGTTCGGGATTGGGTTCGGGTAAGGGTTAGGGTTCGGGTTCGGGTTCGGGTTAGGGTTCGGGTTGGGGTTGGGTTTGGGGTGGCGTTGGGGTTGGGGTTGGGGTTAGGGTTAGGGCTAGGGCTAGGGTTAGTGTTAGAGTTAGGGTTAGGGCTAGTGCTAGGGTTAGGGTTAGGGCTAGGGTTAGGGTTAGGGTTAGGGCTAGGTCTAGGGCTTGGGCTAGGGCTAGGGTTAGGGTTAGGGTTTGGATTAGGGCTAGTTCTATAGTTAGGGTTAGGTTAGTGTTAGGGTTAGAGCTAGGACTAGGGTTAGGGTTAGGTTAGGGTTGGGTTAGGGCTAGGGTTAGGGCTAGGGTTATGGTTAGGGCTCGGGCCAGGGCTAGGGCTAGGGTTAGGGTTAGGGTTAGGGTTAAGGATAGGGATAGGGATAGGGCTACGGCTAGGGATAGGGTTAGGGTTAGGGCCAGGGCTAGGCTTAGGGTTAGGGTTAGGGCTAGGGTAGCTTTAGGGCTAGTTTTGTGTTAACAGTTAGGACTATGACTAAGTCTAAGGCTATAGTTAATGTTAGGTGTAGGTTTAGGCTTAGGGTTACGGGTAGGGTTCGGTTTTGGGTTCGGGTTAGGTTAGGGTTAGGGTTCGGGTTCGGGTTTGGGTTAGGGTTAGGATTAGGGTTCGGGTTAGTGTTAGGGTTAGGGTTCGGGTTTGGGTTAGGGTTAGTGTTGGGGTTGTGGTTGGCATTGGGGTTGGAGTGGAGTTGGTGTTGGAGGTAGTGTTAGGGTAAGGATTGGGGTTGGGGTTGAGGTTAGGGTTAGGGTTAGGGCTAGGGCTAGGGTTAGGGTTAGTTTAGAGTTAGGGCTAGGGCTAGGGTTAGGATTAGGTATGGGTTAGGGTTAGTTTAGAGTTAGGGCTAGGGCTAGGGATAGGGTTAGGATTAGGTATGGGTTAGGGTTAGGGTTAGTGTTAGGTTTAGGGTTAGGTTAGGGTTAGGGCTAGGGCTAGGGCTAAGGCTTAGGCTTGGGTTAGTGTTAGGGTTAGGGCTAGGGCTATGGTTAGGGTTAGGGTTAGGGTTAGGGCTTGGGTTAGGGTTAGGGTTAGGGTTAGATCAAGGGTTAGGGTTAGGGCTAGGGTTAGGGCTAGGGTTAGGGTTAGGGTCAGGGCTAGGGCAAGGGCAAGGGCTAGGGCTAGGGTTAGGTTTAGGGCTAGGGTTAGGGCTAGGGATAGGACTACGGCTAGGGATAGGGTTAGGGTTAGGGCCAGGGCTAGGGTAGGGCTAGGGTTAGGGTTAGGGCTAGGGTTAGCTTTAGGGCTGGTTTTGTGTTAACAGTTAGGATTATGAAAGTGTCTAAGGCTATGGTTAAGGTTATGTGTAGGATTAGGCTTAGGGTTAGGGTTAGGGTTCGGTTTTGGGGTCGGGTTAGGTTAGGGTTAGGGTTCGGGTTCGGGTTTGGGTTAGGGTTAGGATTAGGGTTCGGGTTAGTGTAGGGTTAGGGTTCGATTTTGGGTTAGGGTTAGCGTTGGGGTTGTGGTTGGCGTTGGGTTTGCAGTGGAGTTGGTGTTGGAGGTAGAGTTAGGGTAGGGATTGGGGTTGGGGTTGAGGTTAGGGTTAGGTTTAGGCTTAGAGCTAGGGCTAGGGTCAGGGTTAGTTTTTGGTTAGGGCTAGGGCTAGGGTTAGGGTTAGGGTTGGGTTAGGGTTAGGGCTAGGGCTAGGGTTAGGGTTAGGTTTATGGTTAGGGTTAGGGTTAGGATTATGGCTAGTGCTAGGGCTAGGGCTAATGCTAATGCTAGGGTTAGCGTTAGGGTTAGGGCTAAGGCTATGGTTAGGGTTAGGATTAGGATTAGGGCTAGGGTTAGGGTTAGGGTTAGGGTTAGGGCTAGGGCCAGGGTCAGGACTACGGTTAGGGTTAGGGTTAGGGTTAGGTTTACGGTTAGGGTTAGGGCTAGGGTTAGGGTAAGGGTTAGTGTTAGGGTTAGGGTTAGGACTAGGGTTAGGGTTAGGGTTTAGGTTTTGGCTAGGGCTAGGGCTAGGGCTAGGGTTAGGGTTACTGTTAGGGTTAGGGCTAGGGCTAGGGTTAGGTTTAGGATTGGGGTTAGTTTTAGGGTTAGGGTTAGGTTTAGGGTTAGGGTTAGGGCTAGGGCTAGCTTTAGGGCTATTTTTGTGTTAACAGTTAGGAGTATGACTAAGTCTAAGGTTATTGTTAAGGTTAGGTGTAGGATTTGGCTTAGGGTTAGGGTTAGGGTTCGGTTTTGGGTTCGGGTTAGGTTAGGGTTAGGGTTCGGGTTCGGGTTCGGGTTCGGGTTAGGATTAGGGTTCGGGTTAGTGTTAGGGTTAGGGTTCGGGTTTGGGTTTTGTTTAGGGTTGGGGTTGTGGTGGCGTTGGGGTTGGAGTGGAGTTGGTTTTGGAGGTAGAGTTAGGGTAAGGATTGGGGTTGGGGTTGAGGTTAGAGTTAGGGTTAGGGTTAGGGCTAGGGCTAGGGTTAGGGTTAGTTTAGAGTTAGGGCTAGGGCTAGGGATAGGGTTAGGGTTAGTGTTAGGTTTAGGGTTAGGGTTAGTGCTAGGTTTAGGGTTAGGATTAGGCTTAGGGCTAGGGCTAGGGCTAAGGCTTAGGCTTGGGTTAGTGTTAGGGTTACGGCTAGGGCTATGGTTAGGGTTAGGGTTAGGGCTTGGATTAGGGTTAGGGTTAGGGTTAGATCAAGGGTTAGGGTTAGGGCTAGGGTTAGGATTACGGTTAAGGCTAGGGCCAGTGTCAGGGCTACGGTTAGGGTTAGGGTTAGGGCTAGGGCTAGACTAGGGTTAGGGTTAGGTTCAGGGCTAGGGCAAGGGCAAGGGCTAGGGCTAGGGTTAGGTTTAGGGCTAGGGTTAGGGCTAGGGATAGGACTACGGCTAGGGATAGGGTTAGGGTTAGGGCCAGGGCTAGGGTAGGGTTAGGGTTAGGGTTAGGGCTAGGGTTAGCTTTAGGGCTAGTTTTGTGTTAACAGTTAGGATTATGAAAGTGTCTAAGGCTATGGTTAAGGTTAGGTGTAGGATTAGGCTTAGGGTTAGGGTTAGGGTTAGGGTTCGGTTTTGGGGTCGGGTTAGGTTAGGGTTAGGGTTCGGGTTCGGGTTAGGGTTAGGATTAGGGTTCGGGTTAGTGTAGGGTTAGGGTTTGATTTTGGGTTCGGGTTAGTGTAGGGTTAGGGTTTGATTTTGGGTTAGGGTTAGGGTAGGGGTTGTGGTTGGCGTTGGGGTTGCAGTGGAGTTGGTGTTGGAGGTAGAGTTAGGGTAGGGATTGGGATTGGGGTTGAGGTTAGGGTTAGGGTTAGGTTTAGGCTTAGAGCTAGGGCTAGGGTCAGGGTTAGTTTTTGATTAGGGCTAGGGCTAGGCCTAGGGTTAGGGTTAGGGTTGGGTTAGGGTTAGGGCTAGGGCTAGGGTTAGGGTTAGGTTTAGGGTTAGGGTTAGGGTTAGGGTTAGGGTTAGGGCTAGAGCTAGGGTTAGGGTTAGGGTTAGGGTTAGGGCCAGGGCCAGGGTCAGGGCTACGGTTAGGGTTAGGGTTAGGGTTAGGTTTACGGTTAGGGTTAGGGTTAGGTTTACGGTTAGCGTTAGGGCTAGGGTTAGGTTAATGGTTAGTGTTAGGGTTAGGGTTAGGGCTAGGGTTAGGGTTTGGT